>JZKD02S1538148.1:0-10472 GCA_000966675.3 Picea glauca | reverse complement strand
GAATTTACAAGTAACAAATGACGGTTATAAATACATATCCAAATTCAATGTTACAAAAATGATTGAACTTGATGTTGGTATAATTCTTGGTTTAACTTAGCTAGAAACCTTAGGTACTTTCATCTTAAATGTGGGAAAAAGTTTTTGACGTTTTATTACAAAAAGAAAAAAAGTTACACTCCAAGACATTTCAATGACGTCAGATTCAGAAGTTCTATCATTATAATATTTTACAAATATTTCAAAGATGATCAACCAGGATGACCAAATGACATTACAAAAAAAGCAGGAAGAATTTGACAAAGTTGTTGCTAATAAAGAGGAAGGAATTTGTCGTCTCAAGAATCATAATCAAAGCTTGATTGCACAAATAAAGAATCTGAAGAATGAGAAGAGATCACATAAAGAAAATTTAGAACAACTTACCAGTAAGGAAGCAATGACCAAATAGGTTGAAATAGAAAAGCTTCTAGTTAAAAAAATCTAGACCTCAGAGAAAGGAACAAACATCGATCTAGTTGAATCACTAGAAACATCGAAAGTTGAAAAAGGTTCTATCAAATGAAATTCACAAGATATTAGGATGCCTTATCATCATCCAAATCACAAGAATCATTACAACCAACAACAAGCTCAAGTGAAATATAAACAAATTTATATTGAAGTAGATTTGGGATGTATCACTCCCGAGAAGATACAACATATTACTTCGAGAATTTGAAGATTGTATTGTTTTGTCTCATCAAGTATCGCAACTACAAAAAAAAGATCATGAGAAGTCACTTCGAGCTAGAAAAAGAGACAGGTATTTCTCTAATCATGCTTCGAGGACAAAGCATTTTTAAGGGGAAGGCAATGTTATGAACACAAATATATAGAAATGGGTATAAATAAAATAATAATTAAATACATCATAATGAAAAAATGTGTCTTATCCAAAAGACATGTATGTTCATGAAAGGGCACCCCTTGCGAGGGTATATAAACAAGTCATCATTCTCATCATATAGCATCTATCAATCTATCTTTTATACGTTCTTCTATAACAAATTTTACAGTTCTACATGGATTATTGTGTTATATCATTTCTATTTTGGATATTTCCTGTGTGAGCAAACTTTTGCTCGTCTCATTCATTTTTTCATTATAAACCCTTCGAAGTCAATTTCCTTTGTGCATGTGGGATTTGGCTTTTTACGCTATTTCTTCGATTGAGTCAACTAGGCCATTGGGACCTTTGTTGCTCAGGTCTTTTGTGCCTTCAAAATTCATATCTATGGTTCTGCGACCTCCTCGATCTTGTCCCTCATATATTATTCAACGAGATTGTCTCATCTTTCTTTCATTCCCCATTTTCTCTTCAAACCTACTATTTCACGCACTATCATCTCGTTGTTATGGTGTTGTCATTCAAGGTAAACACATAAGGCTCTTGCAGAAGGTCAACAACACATAGAAATGTTTATAGTCTCCCCCTATCTTTGACACTTGTGGAATTCATGACCATGCCAATCTAGTATCCCTTTGACATCAATGACAACAATTTGCCAACAAACTCCCCCTTTGTCATTGATGCCAACCCTTAGTCAGTCTAAACTTTTCCAATATACTACAACCATAGATCTCACTTTTGCTTTTTCTTCCATATCTTTCTTTCTGCAAATCTTCCCCTTTCTTTGTACTCTCCCCCTTTGACACCAACGGCAAAGGGATTTTCTCCCCCTTACATTTTACTCTTTTTCTCTACTCTACAACCAACACCCATCCCCCTAAATTTTACTCTTGTTCTCTACTCCGCAACCAACACCCATCTCCCTTTTTGTAGCTCCCCCTGAAAGTGTACTTCTTTTGTAGTGCTTCAGTGATCGGATGGAATCGGTACCACCCCCAATTTCTATTTGAGATACTCAAATACTTCTCTAGGAATATGTTTTGTAAAGATACCAACAACTTGTTCCTTTGTGTCGATATATTCCAGCTTGAAATTTTGTTCTGTGACTTTCTCTCTTAAGAAGTGATATTAGATTGGAATGTGTTTTATCTTTGAATTCATGACTGGGTTATTTGAAATGTTTATTGCAATGTTATTGTCACATAGAATTGATATGGGATGATCATACTCTACCTTAATGTCCTACAATATTTTCTTCATCTAGATCACTTGTGTGCAACATGTTACAGCTGTAATGTATTTTGCTTATGCTATGGATAAAGAGATTGAGGATAGATTTTTGTTGAACCGAGATACTAGAATGTTACCCAAAAAGAATGCTCCACCACTGATGCTTTTTCTCTCATCCACATTGCCTTCCCAATTTTCATATGTGTAAGATGTCATAGAAAAAACAATTCATATGGGATACCATCAACCAAATTCCAACGTGCCTTTCAGAGATATGAATATTCTTTTGACTGCCTACACATGTGTTTCCTTTGGTGTATCTTGAAACCTTCCAACTAACCCTACTTCCCACATACTATCTGGTCTTGAAGTTGTCACATACGGGAGGCTGCCTATCAATGATCTGTACAAAGTTTGATTTGCTTCCTTTGATTTGTTGACAGGTTTACACCCTTCCATTTGAAACTTATTCAACCTATATTTGATATATTTGGTCTAAGAAACAAATATGCCTTTTCCGATTTGAGTAACCTGCAGTCCTAGAAAAAATGACAATTCTCCAAGCATTGACATCTCAAATTCTTTTTACATTTCTTCAACAAAAATATGGCTCATTTTATCAGCATTACTTTCAAAAATGATATCCTCCACACATACTACATTAATTAACATATCTTCATGACTTGTTTGTATGTAGATATTGTTATATGTTGTTCCTCTTCTGAAGCCTAGTTGTTGTAAGTACTTATCAAGTCTTGAATACCATGCTCTAGGAGATTGCTTTAATCCATAAAGGGATTTATTTAATCTGCAAACATAATCTTCATTTTCTGACAATAAGAATCCTTTAGGTTGTTCAATGTACACTTATTCCTCTAGATCTCCATTCAGGAATGTTGAATTGACATCCATATGATACACCTTGAATTCTTGAATATTGAAAATGCCAAAAACATTCTAATGGTTTCTAGTCTTGCAACAAGAGAAAAGGTTTCTTCAAAGTCAATTGCTTCTACTTGACCATACCCTTTACATACCAGTCTTGCTTTATTTATTACTACTTTTCCATCTTCATTTAACTTATTTCCGAAGACCCACTTTGTACCAATCACGTTTTTATATTTGGGTCTTGGGACAAGTTCCCATGTATGATTTTTCTCAATCTAGTTTATCTCTTCTTCCATAGCATTTGCCCAATGTTGATCATTACCGGCTTATGCAAAACATTTAGGCTATATTTTGGACAACAAAGAGAGATTTGCATGTTCATGGTTGCTTGTCAGTTTTCTCCTAGTCTGAGTCTTAGCATTTTTATCGCCAAGAATTAAGTTCTCTAGATGATTTTCTGCACAAACTTTGTTGGTGTTTGTGTATCTTGGTGTTCTGTTTCTTCTTCTTATTATTATTATTATTATTCATTTTCTTGTTATTTTTCTTCATATTATTCTTATTCTTATTCTTTGTTTTAATCTAATTCTTTCACTTCCAGTTGGTTCTTGGGTGGTCTTTCTTCATCTGTTCTGACATTTGTTCTTTCAACAATCTTTTGTAGTCTTTTGTTGTAACATCTATAAGCTTTTATTCTTGATGAATAACCAAGAAAAATTCCTTCATATGCTCTTGAGTCAAACTTTCCTAGATCCTCATCATCTCGTTTGATGTAACATTTGCTTTCAAATATTATGAAGTGTTTGACAGATGTTGGTCGGCCTTTCCATAGTTCATA
Source organism: Picea glauca (assembly GCA_000966675.3). NCBI lineage: Eukaryota > Viridiplantae > Streptophyta > Pinopsida > Pinales > Pinaceae > Picea > Picea glauca. The sequence goes on along the minus strand of JZKD02S1538148.1, from coordinate 6,624 downwards.
GGGTATCTTATCACTATTGAATCTGATTTACCCTCTATTTAGAATGTAGACAACAATGTAAACTGCTTCTCTCCAAAAGTTGTCTGATAATTTTGCTTCATTCAACATTGCCCTGACAATATTTTGCACATGTCTATTTTTTTTCTTTCAACTACCCTATTTTGTAGAGGAGTTCTTGTATCTGGATACCATATTTTTATTCCATGAGTTTCACATAATTGTTCAAATTCATTGGATGTAAACTCATCTCCATTATCTGACCTTAAACATTTGATTTTCATATCAGTCTCAGTCTCAACTAAAGCTTTGAATGCTTTAAACTTTTCAAAATCCTTAGATTTATTTCTGAGAAAGGAAACCCAAGTCACTCTTGTATAATCATCAATGAGTAGCATAAAACAATTCTATCCTTGCAGAATTTTCGTTCTTGTTGGTCCAAAGAGCTTTGTATGCACAAGCTCCAGTGGTTTGGAAGTTGTGTATTCCTTTGTAATTAAGCTCATCCTTGATAGTTTTCCATGTTGACATTGGTTACAAATAATGTTTGAGGGTTTTGTGATCTTTGGAATATATCTTACTACTTGTTTGGTGTTGATTTTTACTAGGTTTTCAAAGTTCATATGGCCCATTCTTTTCTGCCACAACCAACTTTCATTTGTCTTCCCCATGAAACATTTTTCTCCATTAATCTCATCAAGAATATACACATTGTTTGGGGTTCTGCTTGCTTTTTGCAACCAAATTTATTGAATTTTCCTTTCTAATCTTACATTCTTTAGAGTCAAAAGTAAGAGTGTGACCTTGGTCACACATCTAGCTTACACTAAGAAGATTGTGCTTCAAGTCTTTAACACATAGAACCTTTTCTACCTTGGCCCTTCCATTGTCAAGACTGAGAGTGCCTTTTCCAACTATCTTTGAACTACCATTTTCTCCAAAGGTAACACTGCCTTCATTCTTCTTCAAGGTGATAAATTTTGTTCTATATTCTATCATGTGACTAGAGCACCCACTGTCAATGTACCACTTATCCTTATTATTTTGTGCACGTGGTGTAGTTTGTATCAACAAGGATTTTTCTTTCATTTGGTCCTTTTGTTTATGATTTCTTTCCATAATTGTTGTGACTTCCTCTTTCTAATTTTTTTTGAAATCACTTATGCAAAAAAATTCTATATGCCCATAATTATTACAGTTATAACATATGATGTTATAGTTCAACAAAGGGGAAAATGAGTTGTAATTTCTCCTTGAGAATCCATGGGTATCTCTATTGTTGTCCCTCATGTAACAACCTCTTACATTTGTTCTACAATCTATTGTGTTATGACCAAAACCATTGTAGGAATAAAAATAACGAAAGAAATAATTTTGGTACTTGATTGTGTGATTCCATCTTGATGGGAGAGTCTTCCTAATTTTGTCCTTGTGAGGAAGATTTGTCTTCTGTGGAACATATTGTTCTTCCTTCATGTTGTCTTCAACCTTTATAGATTTCTTGAGTATATCATCATAACTCTTGGTCATTTCTTTACTTGACTCTTTTCAAGAGGTTGAGGCTTCTTCATTAGCAACTCCCTTCTTTTCACTGTAACCAAGACTAGTCTTGTAAAATGGTGATATTTGATAGTTTAGGATTTCATTCAAGGTTGTAGAGATCTTTTCAAATTTCATGTTCATATATGATATTTCAAGCTCCTTTCTTAGATAAACTTCTCATATGCTAGACTGTTGCAGACATCTTCCTTTTCTTTTAGCTGGGCTCTTAAGACTTCTTCAATTCTCTTTGCCTCTTCTACTTGAGTTTTTAAGTTGATGATGGTTTTTTTAGTTTCATCGGAACTTCCTTTTATATTGAGCATTTCCTTTATGTACTTCTTTAGTTGCTCCTTTTGTAGCCATTTCTTATTCCTCGGTCTCTCTATTTCATTTAGAGCACATATGATCTATCCTTCAAGATCTACTTCTGCATCAATAGTGACATTGTCTTCTTCTGTTGAGTCTGCATTTCCATTTTATAGGACACTAATCTGTGTTTCTAGACCCATAAAGATAATTTCTTTTGTTTTACTGCCACTATCATTAGATGAGTTGTTTTCTTCATTGGTATATAGATTCTTCTTTTGTCTATCGAACTTTCTCCTCTTTTTCAGTATTATCCTTCTTGTACCTTTTGAAACTATAATATTCTTTTACATTGATATTTTTATTCTTTGCATAAAGACATTTAATAGAAAAGTGTCCTACTTGTCAAAAATTAAAGCATTTGAAGGGAAGCTTACCTTTGAATTTGCATGTCCCCCTCTTGATATTTCTAACAAAGTTAGCTTGTTCTGTGTCTAATTCACTATCTGAGTTGTCACTCATCGTGTATTCTTCTGTCTTTGTCTTCTTTGATGCCTTGCAGGTTGTTTCCTTCCTTGATAACTTTGATAGCTTATCTCGTTCTATCCTCATTTCATATGCAGTGAGGATTTCATGCAACTCATCCACTGTCAGCTTGTTTAGGTCTAATTCTTCAATGGTAGATATATTAGGATTAAATCTCGAGGGAAGTGATCTAAGCACCTTTTGTACAATGATGGTTTCTTCAATCTCTTCACCCAATCCTCTGATAGTGTTGACAATCTCATCCACATGAAGAAAAAAGGATGCAATACTCTCATCTTCATTCATCTCAATGGTCTCAAATTGTCCTCTATGGGTTTGTAATTTTTCCTTCTTGACCTTGTCATCCCCTTCATATATTTTTTGTAACTTGTCCCACATCTCTTTTGTTGAAGGACAATGCATGACTTTGATGAATACTAAATTTTCCAGACCACTCATAATTTCACCAATGGCCTTAGAGTTATTGTCATTGAGTTTCTTTCCAGTTGTATCTACAAGTGGAGTTGTTGGAGCTATGTAACCATTCGTAACTGCACTCCAAACGTCAAACCCAAGTTCCATTAAATAATGTTTCATTCTTATGCTCCATAATGCATAATTAGATCCGTCAAATAATGGAGCTATGTTTGCAGAAAAACCTTCCTATCTATCCATGTGTGTTGCAATGATTCACCTTCCGGTGGTTAAATTGTTCCTGAAGAAACCCACTCTGATATCAATTTTTGACACACTTACTTATACTAAGAGGGGGGTGAATCATTACAAGGCTACTTTTCTTTTCTTACAATATTTATCAATGTATTACTTTAATTACTATAACAGTTAAAGATAAACATACAACTATATAATCCATCGTACACAAATATTTAACATGGAAACCCAAATGGGAAAAAACCACAAAACAATTATTTTACAAAATCATGTAGGCACCAACCTATTGTTATAATGTTTGTAGGAACCAACATGTAGGAGACACCAATCCCCTCTTATGAGAACCAACTCAGCTACAATGTTTGTAGGCACTCGCCTGCAGGAGACACCAATCCCCTTGGCTAAGCACCAACTCAGCTCTCCCTATCGGCACCAACCTATAACAACTATATTTGCAGGCATCCACTTGCACAAGACACCAATCTCCTCAAACTCTCAATAATACAAAATCATCTCCTTACTTCAAGCCTTCACTTGTATAAGTCTATTGCTTTGTCTCTGTTGTCACAATACTCTCCACCAGTTCACAATATGCTTGCTTTCAGAAGTTCTTTAGACCTTGCACCTCCCAGCCATCCTTAGACTCTATGAGACATGAAAAACCTATGAGCTTCAACTTCTCTTCCACACTCAAATTTCTATTTTTCTCAAATTTACATTCTTCCTCCTTTGGTTCTACAAACTCATAACTCTTCACTCTCCCATCCTTTATTCATATTGCACGCACATTCACATTATGGGCCTCATAGCCTCAACTGGCTTACTCTTCCATCACTCATATTCACTCTCTTCACCTCCACTCATGGCATGGATACATATATACTCCATGCTTTCATGGATTTTTCCATGTACAAAAAAAAACTTATGGGGTCTGTTAACTCCTCAAATAAATCAGTGGATTTCATTTGATTTTTTAGATGATAGGTTGGGTTCTAAATTTGATTTCTAAATTTCTGTAAATAGGTTAGAGAGTCTGTAGTTCCAAAATAATCTCAAAAGAAATGTTGATTTTGGTGCGGTCAATAAAATGGAAAAATATCAGGTTTCGGTGGTTTAGGCGAGTCTCCACTGTGCTCATTAACCACCGAAAGTTTTCATTTTCAACAAGTAAAGGGTCGAAGCAGAAGGCAAGTAACCACCGAAAGTGTTTGAACGTGAAAAACGAAAGCTCGTGCTTTCACACGAGCCAGATGTCAAAAATCAGCGCAATGATGAGAAATACAACCGCTGAAAGCTTACCATGCGGGAGATGATGCACATTTGTGGCCTCCATCCGAAAGGTTTGAAGCACCGGTGTCTTATCCACTGCATTGATCATTTCAAATCCACACAGGGCGGTGATTGGCAGGTATGATTGCACGTAACTACCCTCCATTTCAGTGGCAAGTACGACAACCATCATTACCAGGTCATTCGTTCATCTGAAAACTCGATGAGTTATAATGAATCCCAAAAATCGCTGAAGATAATCACAAGCCCACGATTTTATCAGCAAAGCATATTTTCAAAATCCCGATCCCACGTTCTCTGGAGATTGTCGAAGTGTCTCCAAGTTCAGCAAGCATCCCGAGTCAAGGAAACCTGGTCGAGTTATCAGGTAAGATCGGAAACTAATCTCTTTCAAAGTTTCAGAAATACAATTGCCTCTGAAAATATGAAGTTTCGGCATTCCTCAGCTAGATTGTCATCCAAGAGTGGGTCAGTGTTTTATTGAATTCATTAATCCTATTCTTTGTTAACCGATTTCACCAGTTTTTCATAAGTGATATTGACTGTATTCCTAGTCCCCAATAGCTATTGCCTCCTAAATACCTTGTTCCCCACAGTTTCAGGCACAGTCAGCATAGAGCCATGTCAAAAGCAAGTCCTGCTTTGAGATCCGAAGTCGATGGCATGTGGTATTTTGAAGCTCATCCGGAGGTAGCAGAATATTTTAAACAGACAGGAGTTTTCACATACTGTGAGAAGTTGACTACATTTCACCAACAAGTGGCCGAAGCTTGTGCCCTCTCCTATGATGGAAGCATTTCTAAAATAGGCAGGGAGGAGTTTATTATAGATGAAGCAACTATTGCCGAATACACAGGGTTATCCAGAACGGGGGACTGGTAATTTAAAACCTCCTCACCTTCAAATGTCGAATTTAGGTCGTATGTGTTGCCAGTGCATAAAGCTTTGACCTGGAAGAAGGATATTCCCATGTCCTATCTAGAATCAAAGTGGTAGTCCCTGCTAAGGGCAATTTTGGTGTATATCACTTGTGAAGGGCGCTACAACAGGGTAATGTATTACCATTTTAAACTGTTGAATCATTTCACAGGCAGAGAACACATAAACATGCCTTACTTCTTTCATAAAACCCTGACTAAGATGGCTAGACAGGTGAAAGCCCAGTCTGGTAAAGTTGTAAGCAGATTGTCACATCGAGGACTGATTACCCTGCTTGTGAGAGAAGCTCTGCAGAGGAAACAAATTGAGTGGGGTTTCTTCTTGTTTTGGAATGAGTTTCAGACAGAAAGACCTCCAGAGACAGAAGCTAAGAAGGCTAGAGGCAGAAAAGCTCCTACTCCTAAGAGTAGTCATAGGAAAAGGAAAGGAATCTCCATACCCAGAGATCTTATAAAGGAATCCCCTAGCAAGAAGGGAGGAATCAAGAAGAAATTACAGTTTGAAGATAAAAACCCCGTTACAGAAAAAAACCCTCTCAATCTACCTTATAGTGACTCTGAATCAGAGCAGGGGATGGCAAAGACACAGGACAACTTGCAGATCAAACAGGATGCAAAATTGAATTCAAATTCACCTCTATTAAATCCTCCAGAGACCCACAGGCAACCAGAAGAAGAAGCCTCCTCAAGCAGGCCTGAGAAAGGTAAGACAAAGAATATCAATAAGCTCCTAAGAGAGATTTATGAGATGGAAGTTCTGGAGAGGGTGATCAAAAAGGCCAACGCAGATCTCACTGACAGAAATGCTGAACTGTTTAAAACGAATCAAACTTTCAGAGAAAAACATGATAAAATCAAAGATAGAAACAAAGATTTGATCAGAGAAAATATGAAACTCTACAGGCAGCTCAGGATTCTGAGGCTCAAGTTAAAGAAGTTTGAAGCACCTGAAGAAGAACAAACTAGACTGGATACTTTGGCTAATTTAGCCACAACAATTATAGATGTACCAGAAATCCCTACATAGTCAGCACAAGTTTGTAGGTTTGCACGAACCAAGACTGTAGCATCTAAGAAAGTTTGAGTATTAAAAGAGGATTCAAGATGAACATTTTTGCAATTTTGAAGCTCTTCAAATTTTAACGTTCAGTGGCTTAGGTGAGCCTACGATGTGCTCATTAACCACTGAAAAGAGGCGCTTTCGGTGGATAACTCACCCAGAAACTTTCACAGACAACCACCGAAAGCCTGTGTGTCCAAAATTGAACGAGTTTTTACACAGATCAAGGATTTTAGAGATGAAAGGATTCAAGATCTTTTCGAATGAATGACTGATGAATTATCAAGTCTATTC
>JZKD02S1538137.1:0-10472 GCA_000966675.3 Picea glauca | reverse complement strand
TGTCTTACACCTAGTTGTGGATGTTCAAGTCCTTTTTTCTTCAATCCATTTACATGCATCTTCATATTGTCAAAGTAGTTTACTTTCAAGACAAATCAACGTTTCTTGTTGAATATAAACCTATAAATGCTTGTAATTCCCCTTCAAAAACATAAATCTCCCACAACCCCCTTTAAATTACAGTCACCAAAGAAGGTGTCGAATATTGAGTATCAACAAAGAGCCCAAGTGCAATATCCTTCAACCATTTTTCTTGATAAATTTCAATGGATATTATAGCATAAGACATAGTTACAACTTTAAGCAACATAATAATTCCCATACTTTTTAACAACAATGTGCACTAGTATTCAAAAGAAACCCAAATCTACTAAGAAAACAAAATTGCGTAGGTTGGCAATGAAAGATACCAAGGGTGAATAAAAATATACATTTCCTTTATCTTGTTTTTGTGAACCATCTTGACCGAATTCTTGATTTAAGGATTCCCATTTAGACCAAGCTTTTGATATCCCTAGTGAGTGAAAATTTTCCCTGAATAATATTAAGGATCTACCATAACATTACACAAATTTCTTTAAATATCTTGGAATGGTAAAGAGACCTACCTCTCCTAGAAGTGTTTTATAGATTATTTTCTCAAAACCAAATTCATTGTTTCTATCTTTTCCAATCTCTCTATGATATTCTTGGCCTTCTCAATCCATAAATTTAATTATATATTCAATAAAGATGAATTCTATCAGAGATAAATCCTTCAAAAAAGGCATACTAGTTTAGGGATGATGCTTAAGAAGCCTAATGCAATATAACTAATGGAACTATGTAGAAGCAATTACAATATATGACAAATTGATGTTGTTGAACTTTTGAATAGATATTGTTATTTTGAATTTGAGGAATTATGTCCCAAGGAAGAAAACCAATGATTTCAATTACCAACAATTTCTTCAATGCTTGAATACGAAAACTTGATCAATCTCTAACTGCATATGAAGCTTAAGCTTCTAGGCATTGTCTTATTAATTCATGTAATGTTGCCCAAGATCCCTCTCTTTGTTAGGATATTTAAACACTTAGGATTTAGTTAAGATCTACTTGGTCTAATGTGTCGTTAGGTAAAAGTGTGTTTCTTGGTGTGTTTCTTTAGTATGAATTAGTATGCATTTGTATTTAGGAAATCTGACGGTCACGATATGTTCCCAACATAGAGTGTCCCGATGGTTCATATTCTCCTTGATCTTAATGACAATTGATTTGTGGCTTACCACACAATTGGTCCATGATCTCTATTTAAAGAGCATGGAGGGTAATTTGTTGATGATCGATTGTGAGAAGCTCTCTTGTAAAATCTATCTGTAATCTTTTTCTTTTGCATTAATAAAATTCTCCAAGTGGCCACGTTGGCTAGGGCCATGGTTGTTTCCCCGTAGGGGTTTTACCACGTCAAAACATCAATGTGTTGATCTTTGATCTCGTTGTGTGAGTGGTTACTGAAGGTGTTCATCCTTTGTTGGAGTAAATTTGTTTTCGAACACGGTATCAGAGCCTGTTTGAAGACCCACTCTTGTTATAGATCGAGATCGTGAAGCTGAGTTTCTTCATATCCCTTTTATTCCATTTACATACATTTATGAGCTGAGAGGAATATTCCATTACATCTAGAGCACTCATTTCATTCAGGAACACTTTTCGTTTCACTCAAAAAGGTTTTTGTTTTCCCAAAATACGACCATTTTAGCTAGATCCGTAGGTATAAAGCATGAATACGCTCTTTTTAATTTTTTTGCAAAGTATTATTTCGGTTTTATTTTGGTTTTATATTGTTTGTTTCCAGGTTGCTACTCTTTTATATCTGCATATGTTCTTTTCCCTGCTCCCTGTGCAATCTCATAAAATTAGAAACAGACCGGAAAATGTGCATTTTCTGGGTAAACTAATCGAGATCTAACCCTTGTTGTAATCGAGAAGTGGAAATTTTTTCTTTTGTGAAAATGGTTTTTTTAGCACGCTCTCCAAGGTCCTCTTCAATAGCAAAACCCCTTGTTATCATCGAGAAGCAACCATTTTTTCTTGTGTGATTATTTTTTTTTTTTTAGAATGCTCTCCAAGGCCGTCTTCAACAACAACAACACCCCCAATCCTCTTGCTAAACAATACAATATGTTTTGCTAGCCAAGGATGATTTTAAGGATGAAAATTTATTTCAAAATGTAGAAACCTTAGCGAATCTTACTAATCTTTCATGTGCCAACCATAAAATGTTTGGCGATATTTTGTAAAAATATTCAAATGTATAAAGATTTTATATAGTTTGTATAAAATTTTGATGACTTTTAAGGAAAAATAATTTTATCCTATAGAATTTGGGCGAATCATTTTTAGAATAGTGAATATTGTTTTGGGGAAAACCTTGGAAAATTAGCCCATGAGCAAAATTTAGCCCCTAAAATCATACATGTTGCTAGCCCACTTGGTTAAAATTTTACTTATTAAGTAAAAGGTCTTGAGTTCAAGTCTCTCTTTTTGTTACTTAAAAAAAAAGGTTCATGCTCCATTGTAAAGTGTATTTCACTTCAAGTATAAAAGTGAATCACTATACGTAGCTTTAATATTTTATTTTAGAGTTATTTATTTTGCATGCCAATTTTCTTTTATAAAGTAACTTCATTGTAAAAGTGACCCCCACTTCTCTTTATAAAAGTGGGTCACTTCATAAAGACCATCACGAGGTCATTTGGTTACCGTTTATGCCTTTTTTTAAAAGGGCATAACTTTCACATCCGAAGTCCGTTTTCAGTGCCATTTTTTTTAAACTGCCTAATTTTTTGAGATCTTTCCATCCAGATAATTAGTTTCATTTTTTAAATACACATTATATACATATTTAATATGGATTCTTCAAGTAATCTTTTTCTTACCAACACCAACTACTTCTAATGGAAATCCCATATGGAGGATTTATTAAGAAGTAAAGACTTGTACCAAATTACCTTGGGAAAGGAAACAAAACCTACTGATGCTAATAAGAAATTCAAATGGGCTAATAGGAATGACGAAGCACGTGGACTAATCAAAATGTCCATCTCTCCTGATTTAAGATTCCACCTTCAACAAATTGATAGACCCGATGAAGCTTGGGAAAACATTGAATATGTGTTTGGTAAACACAATATTATTCAAGCATAATAGTTAGAAAGTCAAGTACTGACTTTAAGTCCAAGTGATTTTTCTTACATTGAAGACTGTCTATCTAAGTTTAAAACACTCATAATTTTATGTGAAGAATGTAAGATAAAGATGGATAAAGAGTGTTGCATCTATCTTATTCTTTCTAAGCTAGGTATTGCATATTCTGTGTTTTTATCTACATTTTATTCCATGAAAGAGGCTCTAGGGACAACTTATCAAAAACCCACTTGTGAATCTTTTTGTGATGCTTTGATTAGAGAGAAAGATAAGGTGGTACAACTTGGAGTGATCAACACTGTAGGTACCACCAACAAAACTTTAGTCGTCCATCAGAAAGATAAACCCAAGAATCCTAAGAAGCAACATCCTCTCCACAACAACAAGCAACATAAGGGTCTCAAACCCACTCAGACAACTTCCGCTCCTATGGTGACAAAGGAGCAAAATATAAAAATAAGAAGAGTGACAAACATTGAAAATTTTGTGTTAAATATGGTCATGATAAGTCCAAATGATTCAAGAAGATGCTAGGTTTAGAAGCAACGATGAAGAAGCACAACATCAATATTGATTCTACTTCTTCTTCTTCTTCTCATGGACATGCACTTTCTTCTTCTGGTTTCTCCTTCAATGAAACTTCTACTTCTTCTTCTGATGAGTGGATTATTGATTCTGGAACATCTTATCATATCACTAAGGATAAAGACATATTTTTTTCTCTAAATGTAACACCAAAAAAATATTTGTTGGTGATGATATATCTCTTAGTGTTGTAGGATTTGGAACAATTCAAGTAGAAAATGGTCATTTGAATGATGTATTATGTGTTCCAAGTCTTTCTTGTAACCTTCTATCGGTATATCAAATCACTCATTCAAGTGAAGTTAAAACCGTCGAGTTTTAACCTCACCAAGTTGTAATGAAGGATCTAAAATATCCTAAGCATGTTCTTGAAACTAGAATTGTTGATGAATTACCAGGTTGTACAAGTTTGACAACTTTCGGTCATCATCTTTTTTATTAGTTTTTGTTTCTCATAGCGATGACTTTAAAAAAATTTGGCATGAGCAGTTTGGTCATCTAAACTATCACTCATTGGAACAACTATGTAGTCAACAAATGGTGACTAGTCTTCCTTCTGTTTCATGCAAAGATGGTGTTTGTGTCGGTTGTGTTCTCAACAAACATCATTGGGACAATTTTGACAAACGTGCCTCTTGGAATGCCTCGATCCCTTTGCATCTTGTTCACAGTGATTTATGTGGTCCACTTTCTTCTCCTTATTTTTCTAGGTGCAAGTGTTTCTTAACTTTCATTGATGACTTTTCTAGATGCACTTGGGGCTTACTTCTTAAAAATTGAGAGCAAAGTTTTTGACAAGTTTTTGGCCTAAAAGGCACTTGTAGAAAATAAATATGGACATCAAATTCAAAGGTTAAGAATAGATAATGGAGGTGAATATGTGAAAAATAAATTTACAAGTTACTTCACTACACATGGCATCCAAATGCAACACACTGTTCCATATACACCGCAACAAAATGGTGTTGCTGAGAGAAAGAACCACACATTAATAGAAATGGATAATTGTATGATCCAATCTAAGGGATTAAGTATAAAGTATTGGGCAAAATCCATCAATTGTGAAAATTACATAGTAAATTGCACTCCCACAAAGGCTCTTAAAAATATAACACCAGAAGAAGCTTGGACTAAAATTAAACTAGATGTAAGTCACTTCCGTTTATTTGGAAATATAGCATGGGCTCTCATTCCTTATGAGAAAAGGAAAGCATTGTAGCCTAAAAGTGAGAAGTGTATATTTTTTGGTTATTTGGAAGATGTCAAAGGTCATAGACTTCTTCAACCACATTGTAATGAAATTATTATTAGAAGAGATGTTAAATTTGATGAAAATATCTTGGCCTGCGAGCCTAATTTGGTGCTTGTGCCTTCTTTGGCTTGAGATCCTAATTCAACATTTGTGTCTTCTTTGTCCCGCGATCCATATTCGACATTTGGGCCTTCTTCTGTTCCTATTATGGTTTGTTCTTCAGATGATGAAAATAAGGATGAAAATACACCTCTGCCTGCTCATCTTCCTCTAGATGATTCCTTTGAACCTGAACTAGCACTGGCTCTAGATCCACCACTTCCTAGATGGGCTCGTTCAACACGAGAAGTAATTGGTGATCTTGTCAGTGATCCTTTAGATCAACGTCAGACAAGTTTGCAATTCCAATGAGCCTCTTCTCTTTTGGCTCAAGTTTCAGAGACTCATGATCTAGAGACATTTGTAGAAGCTTCTGGTCATCCAGATTGGGATACAACAATGAATGAAGAGTATCGTTCTTTAATTGCAAACAATACTTGGGATATTGTACCTCTTCCAAATGGAAGAAAACTTGTCAGATGTAAATGGGTCTACATAACTAAGTATGCATCATATGGAAGTGTTGAAAGAAACAAGGCTCGATTAGTTTCCAAAGGATTTTCCCAAGTTGAACGAATTGACTATAATGAAACCTTTTCCCCTATAGCCAAAATAATTCTATATTCCTTGTTCTTTACCTTGTTGCCTCACATAAATGGGAGTTCGATTAGATGGATGTTAAATCCTCCTTCTTGCATGGGGATTTTCAAGAAGAAATCAACATGGAATAACCTCCTGGCTATGTCTAGAATGACTCTAGCCTTGTTTTTCACCTTAAGAAATCTCTTTATGGTCTTAAGCAAGCTCCCCAAGCTTGGTATTCCAAAATGGACATCTTTATTATTTCCACTGGATTTTCTAGATGCCATTATGATCGTAATGTCTATACCAAGAAAGAAGGAAGCCATATCATAATCCTTTTCCTTTATGTTGTTGACCTTATCCTTATTGGTAGTGACTCAAAAATTTTAAACCATGTGAAAACCAACCTTTAGAAGAAATTTGAAATGTCAGACTTAGGATTTTTTCACTATTTCCTTGGCCTCCAAGTTTTGCAAATCAATGAAGGAATTTTTCTTTCCCAATCTAAGTATGCTTGTGACATTCTTCATCTCTTTCACATGGATGATTGTAAACCATACCCTTCGCCCTTTCATTCTGGAGTCAAGCTTGTTGCCACCTTTACTCCTCCCGAAGTTGATGCCACCTTGTACCGTCAGTTAGTTGGTATCTTCTTATACTTGACTCCTACTCATCTGATCTTTCCTTTGTTGTTGGTATTGTTTCCTAGTATATGAAAACACCCCATGGAAGTCATTGGAAAGAAACTAAAAGGATACTTCACTATGTCCATGGTACAATTCAGTTCATGATACATTATAGTTTAGGGGGGATGCTTTATTGGTTGGCTTCACTGATTCAGATTGGATCGACGAAACTGATGATCAGAAGTCTACTGCAGGTTATGTTTTCATCCTTGTTTTAGGACCTATCACTTGGGCTTGTAAGAAACAACATGCTATTGCACTTTATTCAACAAAAGCAAAGTATTGAGAAATGGTAAATGCAAGTCAGGCAGCCTTATAGATTCGACAAATTCTTTCATAATTTGGATTCCAGTAGTAGCATCCGACCAACCTTTGGTGCGACAATCGAAGTTCCATCAAGCTCACTAAAGACCCAATTCAACATCAACACAACAAATACATCGAGATACAAATGCACTTCATCAGAAAGCTCATTCATGATCAAGTTATTGAAGTGCTCTTTTTCCCTACAGAAGATCAAGTTGCAAACATTTCACAAAGTCTCTTACAGAAGCGAAGTTTTCCAAACTTCGATCTATGTTAGGAATTAAATTCAAGAAGTTGTCATCAAGGGGGATAGTCTCTAATGCCTCCTTCCTTATCCTATTTTTTCACTAATGTAAATCCTTCAATCCTATCCCAAGTTTTTCTTAAGGGGGGATGTTAGGATATTTACACACTTAGGAGTTAGTTAAGATCTACTTGTTCTAATGTGTCGTTAGGTAAACACGTGTTTCTTTAGTATGCATTAGTATGAATTTGTAGTTAGGAAATCCGACGGTCATGATATGTTCTTGACATAGAGTGATCTGATGGTTCATATTATCCTCAATCTTAATGGCCATTGATCCATGTCTTAACACCTGATTGGTCCATGATCTCTATTTAAAGAGCATGGAGGGTAATTTTTCGATGATCGATAGTGAGAAATTCTCTTGTAAAATCTCTTTCTTTTGCATTAATAAAATGCTTCAAGTGGCCGTGTTGGATGGGGCTGTGGTTGTTTCCCCATAGGGGTTTTACCACGTCAAAAGATCTATGTGTTTATCTTTGATCTAGTTGTGTGAGTGGTTACTGAAGGTGCTCGTACTCTATTGGAATACCTATGTTTTCAAACACTCTTTGTTCAACATTCTTTTCTGTTCATGTCTTACTTAGTTTTTCTAGCAATCATATCAGTGCAATATCCTCTAGAGATTCTTAAATTTGTATAAAAAAACATTCTAATAACATCATGAGTCATAAAAAATAAATGTGCACATAAAGAGGTAAAATCATAAAATGTACCTTTGTTAACATAGTCATATTTTCCAAAGATCTCTTTCTCAACAACAACTAAGTTGGAGCAAGAGATTTGAAGCCTTATGAAATGTTTCCCCTTTCAAAACCTCTTCTTGCTATCGAGAACTACACATAAAAAAATTATAATAAAAATTTCACTCAGATACATGATCAGCCATAGAGGACCACCTATAATTAAAAATGGACAAAAAAGATTTGTGTAGATTCATTAACGCAACTAGTGCTATGGAGAGAAGGAAATATTGAATGTAGGGTTGGAATTGGGTTGTTTCTTAACCAACAAAGGAAGATTTATAAAACATGTTACAAATTGAAACAACCTATCTCATAAGAGAAAATAAGACAAACATAATAATTGAACATAAATATAAGTTAGTAAAATTTAAGGTAATATCCTTCGAACAAAAATATGGTATACTCAGTAAAAATTAAAGTATAAAATGGTCAATAATATTTATAAATTATGATGTCATTCTAGCCAATCAAGTTGAATTAAGGAAGGAAGTTCATGTGGAGTTTTCACAGTCAACCTAGCTAGTAGAAAAGTCACACAAACTTGCAAGAGAGAGAAGAGAGAACAAAAAAATAATGAATTGTATTAACAATATGAGTAAAATGGTAAAATACACATGATACAATCTACATGGAAAAGTGAAGTTTCCATAGTAGTGATCTAGAGAGATATTAACACTCATTGACATAAACTGAAGTAATCTGCCACCTAGTACTAGTTAACTCGTCCATGCAATCATCCGTTAATTGAGTCACACGTGTGGAAGTGAGAGAAACACATGAAAACAAAATATATGCACCCTCTTGGCCACATGCATGAGATATTCACACTCCTGGTAAAAACCAAGGTGAACATGCAACTGTTGGTGATAAAACCGAGGTTTCCATGCATGAGTGACGTCCACTAGTCTAACTGAGGTGTAAATGACTTTGAAATGAAGAGAGAAGACACCATCTTTTGTAGGGAAATATTCTCAAGAGAGAGCATTCTCATCTATGGAAGGACCCTCAACATTGGACTATCAACCTTAGGAAAATAATTACCTAGGTGAGTGTGTAATATCTCCAACACCCCCCTTAAACACTATTATGGTGTACATGATGAATGGGTCCCGACAACCCATTATACAATGCATATAAGAAACAAACAATGAAAAAACAAAACCTCATCGAACCCTTCCCCCCCCCCTAAAAGTACAACACATCAAAAATGAAGAAGGAAAGACAACTGCTAAGAAGGTGTGTCCTTCACTCCAAGACAATCGTGCATGAAGTGGAACTTCTGCTCAGTAAATGTCTTGGTGGAGATGTTTGTAGTTTGTTTGGAGATGGAAAATACTAAAAATAGATGATCATATCATGTACTAGATCTCTTATTTAATGCATATGGATCTTGTTGTGTTTGGTCGGTTGTCACTGCACTGGGTCTCTGCAAAAATTGAGTGTACTCTGATTGTCACACCAAATTGGAATTGAACGGTTGAACTAGATGCTAAGATCAGTGATAAAGCTCTGAAGCCAAAGTGATAACTAATTTAGAGACCAAGGAAATAGTGTAGTGGACCCATGTCCATCATAGAGAACTTGTTGTGGAGAATGTATTTGACCAAAAAAATTGTTGAGGCCAAACTTCTTGTGATCATAAGGTCATTAACATAGATAACTAGGATCAATAAGGAGTTTGAGGTTCTCAACATGTAGATGCTTGGATATGATTTTAATCTAACAAAATGATGAGAAAAAAGTAGGAATCCATCTTTGCATACCATACTCTAGGCACCTACTATTGGTCCCCGGTTTTGACCATGTTCCTTGCCTATACTATATACCATTGACCTCCAACTATATGCCAGTACCACCCTTTTTGACCTCATTTTGATATAATCAACAGCCCTTTACCATTCAAAGGGGTCACCTAAGGTATCTTTGAAATTCAAGCTATTATTATGCATTTTAATACTTTAAATTGATAATTGGACTAATATCACTAGGGTTAGGTACCATTGCTATTCTTGGAACAGGACACCGGTACCAGGTACCAAATCGCACCGTGGAAGTACCAGTGGAGCCGTTCGAGAGTTGCGTGATATGTGAGCGTTATGGTTCTAATGGGGAGCAGGAAGGTTCGCAGGACAGCTGGAGTCGTTGCCAGAGAAGTGCTCGAAAGACATCATGAAGCCTGGATCGATTACTCTTCAGCGTTCACACTTCGGACACTACGTGTCATGAAGTTGTGAAATACGTTTTCAGTTTGATTGCAAGATTATTCTCTGATCAGGGATCCGTTGTTTTATGTTTTCTTTGTCTAGACTGTTACAAACAATAAGACTGCTATATAAACTCGTGTCCACTGCTGAGAATGGGTTACGACTACCACTACTATTATTCTCACTGTTGCCGTTTGCTATCAGATTATGCTGTGAACCTATGTTTTAATATAAACTGTTGTTGCGTATATGTTGATTGTCATATGATATGAATACTGTGTTTTGAATGAGTTAATGGAGCGTAGAATTACATTGTATTTGCGTCGTATGATCTAGTTGGCTCTAGTCATTTTCCACAGCGTTGTGCCGTTTGGTTGGGCCCGCCAAGCTGGTGCAAGCCGCTATTTTATTTTGCAATAGATTTAGTGTGTGCTGTTGTAGTTTTAGTTTGTTTCAATATTGCATAGCTCGCATTTGAAGTAACTTAGCATTTACAGATTTGGCTTTGGTTTATCATAG
>JZKD02S1538126.1:0-10472 GCA_000966675.3 Picea glauca | reverse complement strand
ATAGATTTATATTTTTTGGGACTTGCCTAGTCATTGAATTGCATAGGGATCATGATTTATTTTTGTTTCTATATATATGATGTGATCCTTATTGTTATTCTTTTATAGCTCTTGGTTTGTCAATTTTATGAGTATCGATTGGCACAATGGTTTAAAACTTTTGATTTATACATTGGCGCATGGTTAACACTCGGTGTTGGTTACACATTGAATATTCAAGGTTTAAAAACTATAGTTGTGTTGGCGCATTGGCATAACACTCACCATTTGATTTTTTGGTTTTGAACTATGCTATGATTGTTTGAACAGAAGTTGAACTTGGTGGTTGTACTTTACCATAACTATTGTGCATGGCGTTGAATAACTCCACCACCCTCGCATGCGCACATTAATGATCTCCCCTTTGATCGTTCATTGTTGTTAGACCGAATGACTCTGCTCCTGTGCATTGGTGAATTCGAACCAAACCCTTACCATGTGCTCGCACCATGGCCCCAGTCGTCCGAGCTAAACCCAATGGGAGCCAGGCCCTATTGATGTTCGACAGTGCCCGCAGTGACCTCGAGGAAACTGGGTGGCTTCCATTTATACAAAAATTTGAGAGTTTTAACCTCTGCGTAGCTCAACAATTTGCTTTGACCTTTGATGGTTGTCGATCCAAGGTCGGCGATGTTCAATTAGAAATTGATGAACAGTTTATCAGTCTTGCTACGGGTTTGCCTGCCACTGGACAACGATGGTCCAAGAATTGCAAAGTAGAGGAGGTCTCATGGACACTGCTCTTCCAGTCACGTAAAATCACCTCCTGTGAGAAAGGTTTGCCAGTAACTATGCTTAAACAACGTTGGCATGATTTGTTGATGATAATCAAACAGTTTATCACCTGCGAAGGTCGGTACGGGTTTGTTTTCTTACACCACCTTCATTCGCTTATGGTTTTTATGGGTTATCAGCTCAATATGCCCTATTATTTGCATAGAAGCCTGTTTAAAATGTCTAAGAAGTACAAAAGAAATCAGGCTGATAGTAGCCTTTTTCATTATGGGTTGGTTAAGCTTATTGTTGTCTGTTATTTGAGTCTACACGAAGATTGTTGGAGTAATTTCATTGCTCAGAATGATTTTGAGGATTCGAACCCTACACAGGTCGATAAACCAATGGTGAGCGAGGTCAAGATTGTACCTCCTATACCCTACAATATCCTTTTACCTAAACCCTCGGCCAACCCTCCTATCGACCTACCCCATACTGTGACTAAGGGTGTCGAGACTGTTAAGCCTGTGGGCAAAAAGACCAAGGCAAAACCCAATGTAAACACTAAAGGGAAAAGGAATGCACGTTTAATTTCGCGGATGGCAAGAAATAAGCCAAAACCTCCCGTCGATCCAAACCCTATCATGTTGAGTGAGGACTCTGATTCGGAAGTGGAGCGTTTCTTGGCTAGAGAATACCCCTATTCGCAAGGTTTGTGTGCCGAACCCTCGTATGACTTTGTGACAAACCTCCCCCCTGCCTACAGGACGACCCTAACTACCCAGGCATTAAATTGCCTTGTGAAGCCCCCGGTCATTTATCCCAACCCTCTCCTGCTCTGTCTAAAACCCCAATTCCACCCTGTGATCAATGCAGTTCGTGGTTAGAGCATTATTATCTGGAAGTTCCTATTCTCTGGTCAAGAATTCACTCTTTGGAAGACCAGGTTACACTGCTTACCAGTCAAAGGGCCAAGCTACAAGCCACTGATAAGAAACAATGGACAACAGGCTCCTTCTTGTTTTAAAATGTGGAAACAGCCACAACTGTCATGAATTCTAAGTTGGCATAATTGAACAGCCTCAGCATCACACAGGTATATTTCGATATCACTTGTTTATGTAACGATTCGAACTCGGTTTTAAACATTTCTGTTTATAGCATTGATTGGCTCTGTTACATTGTATGCATTATATACATGGCTTTGCTTTGACTAAATGGAAGTTCGTTTTTCCAGTTTAGCTTCGATTGGATTTTCATCGATTTGATTGATCTTGGTGTGGATTTGATTTGTTTGATTGAGTTAAAACGGATGCTCTCATGTCAATCGAATTTGTTTGTACCTATTCAAGACAGAAAGTGTTTCTCATATCCAATTTAGAACACAATCACATTTTGTTTTGATTTCGTTATAATGCATATGCTATGATTGGCAACAATTTTGATATGGTTAATTGTTACGGTTTTATGTCCCATATGACTTTCTAGCAACAGGAGTACAATCCGGATCATTTCCAATGTGACTCTGTACAAAAACACCCAAATCGTGAATAGATTCAATTCATAATGATTATGCTAAAAACCCAGCCGGTTAATTCGCATTGGTTTACTGTTAGCTCAACCGTGTTATCAGTTGGATTCGTAATGGCAATGGATACTCCGTTTGAATTTGATTCGAAGAACGAGGTTGACTATATCCAAATTCACAATTTATTTCTATATTAAACTCAGTCATGATTTGTTTCGATTGTTTGCTCAGTTTACAATTATCACTTCTGTCGATTCTATTATGGTTGTGATCATAATTAATCGATCTTGTCTGTTGACTGTGCAAGGATCAATGATCGAAATCTATGATAGATTTTGGTTGATGTTGTTACGTATGGTTTTATTTATCCATAATTGAAACAGTCTTTCTATCTTTGTATTTGATTAAATGATATGAATCTTATGCCATATCGTTGTAACTATAATGGGTGGAAAGTGATTTTGTTAGATCGGATTGTATCTATTGTTCATATGATATGTTTTTCAATTGGGTATGAAACAATCTTATTGTTGTTCGATTTTGACTCATTTACCCGATTTCGTGGTAACATAAGAACAAAGTATTCCTATCTCTATTTTCAATTGAATCATTTGATCCTGTTTAATGATGAATAATAAAATCATTTTGATTCATTTTTAAGTAATCATTGGAAGATAATTGGATTTAATTCTTTTAAAAAAGATTTGATTTGATTTCAATTCTGATCCTGTATGTTATTTTAGACTAGCTACAGAATCAGATGATTCTGTAGATAAGTCCGTAGGATCAAATTTTTATTGTTTCATTAATAAAATATATCTCTAGTTTGTGATTTATGGTCCAATTCAGGTGAATTCGAAATAGCATTGGATTTGATGAGCAGTTAGAGGATGTTTGAGATATTTTACTTGCATTTTAATTTCCTAGTTTAGTTGATTTTGGGGATATTTTCCCAGATTATGTAAACAGTTTGATACTATCCACAGGGAGGTTTTACCCTGTGGAGAAACTTATAAATACTTATTATTTTTGTAATAATGATCATTCTCATTCGTGGGAGAACCAGGATATGGAATTTTAATACAGACTGAGACAAAATTTGATATTCTGCTATAGCTTTAGCTTTTCATAATATCAATATTTTGTTTTATGTTTATATGTATCAATTTGCATATGGTTAATGACTACTTTAGCTATCTTAGTCTTTTGCAAATGATATAATTTAAGCAATATAATCCATATCTGATTTCTTCCAGTGTTTAAAAAACATAGCAATTGTTTGATTCAGTTTGTGAATGACAGATTTATCTTCTTCATAAGTTGAATTATCAAGTATAAGTTTTTGCATAACATGTTTCCCTTATTGCAGAGATTTATAAATCATATAATTTTTATGATTTTTTATGTCTTGTTTGTCGTGTAAACAACTCAAAGAGCATAACCTATCGTTTACGAAAAGCTTTTGGATTATCCGGTGCGAGTTTCCTTCCTCCGACCAGCTTCAAAGTCATCATACACAGGACAAATTGGGAGCGTTTCCAGGTCAGCTTTTCATTCGTTTGTTAGTATATTTGATAGTATTTAGTTAGATATATATGTAGTTAGTATATTAGATCGTTTAATTTCAGTAAGTTTTATTTCTTATTTATAAAAATTAAAAAAAAAAACATCTCTCGCTGTCTTAGAGCAGAAATCAAATGAGTTTTACAGGTTTTATTCAAATATGTCAGTTGTAGATATTGTATATTTGTGAATAAGTTATAGTGCAATAAGTAGTTAAACAACTAATTAGTAGAGTTAGTGTAATAGTAATTAGTAGTTTGTATATAGAATAGTTAGAGTAGTTTATATTTAGTTTTAGTTTAATTTAGTAATTTCGTTTTAATTAGATTAGTGTATTAGTTTGTTTTTAGTTAAGTTGTTTTATTAGTTTCAGTTAGTTTAGTTTGTTTTATTTGTTTTAGTTAGATTAGTTAGTTTAGATTAGTTTTTATTTGGTTTTCTTGGAACCTTAGAACGGCCAACGGAGCCGCTAAACCCATCAGGGTGGTTCCTTCCAAATGGCTTGGGTTATTAGACAACCTCGAACCTGCTCCACTCGCTGAGTTGACGGATGGTCAATTTTGCCCATCAACAAATGGCGCTGGAAGGAGGGCCTGCACTTAATTAATGGCACGAGGCGGTCGCAATACTCCTCCCCCCCCTAATCGCTCACCTATAGTGACTAGAAGTCGTTCACACGATAATATCCCTTTTCAAACAGCAACTACTTCAGCCAAAGATCCGCAGATCACAGTTGAGCCAGCAACCCCTAATCCTACAGGTGGTGACACGCAAGAGATTATCCGTCAATCTCTTATTAAAACACATAGTGCCTTAGCTCGTCTTAGGCAACCAAACCATCTGTGGGGTCAACCTTTAGACTTCTCTGATATCAGAGAACAATTAGGTGACATTAACCTCACTGTGAATCCTACAGATCCAATCACAAATCCTGCTGCTGGAGGATCTGGGATACCTCCTTCACCACCTCCCTCATCTCCTTCTTCTTCTGAAGGAGATTCCTCTTCTGATGAAGGAAACTCACCTTCTCGTCCTTCCACACCCACTACCCCAATGGCAAATTAGAACAACCCTTCTAGACCCTGGTTGGACCAGGATGTTGTAGTTGTACCTGGAGCCCAACACCCTTTACCTAAGCACCCGGAGAAATGGCTTCCCAAGTTCGATCCCGATTCAAAACAGATAGCTGAAGATCATATCAAAATTTTTATGTTAGCCATTAGACTCCGTAATGTTGAACATGAAGATGTTGTCTGTAGGTTGTTCCCTTATACTTTTGAGGGTAATGCATCCACATGGTACTTTGCCCAACAACCCCATACCATAGTGTCTTGGGAAAAGTTTGAGTCACGCTTTTTGGAAAAATTCAGAGATGTTAAACCTCCGGAAGTCTTAGTCATGGATCTTTCAAGCTTAAAAATGAACCCAAAAGAAAAAGTTAAAGATTTTAATCAAAGATTCTTAACACTTAAAAATCGAATCCTTGTAGATTCCATGCCTGCTGAGAGTCTTGTAATAGCTTACTACACTAAAGCTTTACATCAAAGTATAGCTATTTGGGTTAAACGATCCAAAAAGGCCATGTTGTTAGAATCCTTCGAGGAGGCTAGTTAGATTGAAAAAGATATACTTAGTCTTAAGGACTCTTCTAGCAACGAAACTGAGACTGTTTCTTCTTCCAAAAAGAAGATTGAAATTCTCCCCAGACCCACACAAAGTAAAACACAACCTGAAAACTCTGATTTGGAAAATTTAACTAAAGTTGTTCAAAAACTGTCTAATCAAGTTATAGACTTAAAAAGGTCAACTGAAGAAGCTTCCTCGAGTAAAGGACCCTACAAACCTCCTTTCCGAAATTCTTTTCCTACCAACCGACCTAATCCAAACCCCGAAGGCTTGAACCTAGAAAGCTTGCAATGTGCTCTTCAAACAATTCTAGAAGCCCAAGATAACTTGATGCCTCCTGAAATCCCTCAGGAGGAAGTCGAACAGGAAACAGTTCAAGAAGAAGAGTCTTCTCCAAACATTTTTGGACACTTCTCGGACAACATCTTTCAATCCAACTTCGAGATTGTTCACCCGTATAACACTAGGAGTAAGACAGCAAACAAGCCTTCTACCGAGAGCACTACAACTTCACCTCCAAAGCCATCTAAATCAGTAGAAACTAAACAGAGTAATGTCAGCCCTAAATTAGATTACGATGTTGTTGAAGATCTTAAAAAATTAAGGGCTAACATTTCTATTTATGAGTTGTTGAAGTTTCCATTTTTGTTACAGAAGATGTTGCAAAATATTTCAGAGAACGGCAAGAATGGTAATTCAAATGGTAACAAGGTTGTGCAAAGCAAAGTTCCGCAGAAGACTTCCACTAAAAATAATCCTGATCCTCAAGATAAAGGAAGCCTTCCTATAACCCCTGTAAATAATGTAAATAATGTAGATAAAGTAGCATTAGAAACTACAAGTAAGAAACCACAAGCTACTACTCTAAGTACTCGCAAGAATGTACCTCATTTTCTTTTAACTTTCGAGATTTTCAATAGAAATGTGCATAATTGTATGGTTCACTCAGGAGCATCATCAAATGTGATGCCTTGGTCTGTCTGTCAGAAGATTAACGCTGAAGTGAAACCATCTACTTTAAAAATCATACAACTTGATCGAACAGATGTTAAAGTTATAGACGAACTAAAGAATGTATTGATTAGATTATCGTCTAACCCAAAGGTTCATCAGGTTATGGATATAATTGTGGTGGATATTCCAGAAGTGTATGGTCTATTTTTTAGCAGGGACTGGTCGTAGCAACTACATGGTTACTTCGCAACAAACTGGTCTCATTTATGGCTTCCATAGAACGGTAAGACCAACAGGATCAGGGTGAATCGTGAGCGTTACCTTAAGTTCACAGTTACAGATTTGAACGACCCTAACAAACCATACACACCTCCTGCTGATTCACCTGAAGTCCAAGGGATGGACACCTTCTTCGGAAACTTCATGGCCGAGATTTCACCTATCAACAATCCAGAACAGCAGTCCGAGATCATAGCATACATGCAACCAACAACTTCTATGCAATAGTCCCCTGAGCCCGATGGAAACCAAATTTGGTCTCTATATTTCGACGGTTCTAAGTCTAAAGAAGGAGTTGGTGCAGGTTGCATCATTATCGATCTGGAAGGTAACAAGACATTATTGTCTTGTAGACTAGAATTTGAATGTACTAACAATACTGCAGAATATGAGGCTTTACTGCAAGGTCTCAGAAAAGCCCTGGATATGAACATTCAAAATCTGGTTGTATTTGGCGACTCTGAAATAGTGGTTAGACAGGTAAGAGATTCTATACACTGTCTTTCCCCGCATCTCAAAAGTTACTAGTTTGAGGTATGGAGCTTAATGAACAAATTTTCTGCTTTCAATATAAATTCCATTCCTAGATTAAATAATGTTGAAGCAGATTTACTAGCTAATGTAGCCTCTAAACTTCTTCCTGCAGAAGGCTTATCCCCAAACGCATTCTCCGTGGAGCTATTGTTTCAACCATCTGTTCTGGACAATAATACGAACTGGAGAGTATTTGACGATGATCAGCAGATCATTAACTTTCTGCACATGGAAGAAACCTTTCAAGGTGCAGTGATAGATGAACGCACACACGACGACAATTTGCACGACTTTACGGTAATACCTAATCTGAAATCTCCTAAAGCTCTATCGGACATGGTAAATTTCATACCCAAATCCATAGTTAGATTAGAAAAGTTTTATGATTTTGAAGATAAATTTAAAAAAACGGTCAACTGTAAAACTAATAGTTCTTCGTTGTCTTATGAAAAAGTCAATTTAGGGACTAGTGAAAATTCTCAGTGTATTAACTTAGGCTTGGGATGTTCTAGACAAGAAAAATTTGCTTTTGTCAAATTATTTAAAGAATTTAAGGATGTATTTGCATGGACATACGATGATCTCAAAACATTCGATCCTAATATCATACAGCATGTCATCCCGATGAAGCCCCAAACCTTACCCTTCCAACAGAAATTGAGGAAAATACATCCTAAACTTGAACCGACCGTTCAAAAAGAATTGAATAAACTCCTAGGTGCCAAAATAATTTTTCCTATTAGACACACTCAATGGGTATCCAACCTCATCCTAGTACGGAAGAAAAATGGGGAAATTCGACTTTGCGTCGATTTTTGAAACCTCAACAAAGCGTCTGACAAAGACAACTATCCTGTCCCACCCATGGAACAGATCCTTCAACAAGTATCTGGTTCCGAGAGGCTATCTTTATTGGATGGTTTCTCTAGATAAAACCAAGTTTTGATGTCTCCGCCAGACCAACTAAAAACTACCTTCCATACCCCGTGGGGCACTTATGCTTATCGCAAAATGCCCTTTGGATTGATTAATGCTGGTGCTACCTTTCAAAGAGAAATGGACATTGCTTTTTGAGGCTTAATCAATCACTCCATTGTAGTTTACTTAGATGATGTGACCGTTTACTCTAAAAACAAAGACAATCATCTAGCTCACTGACGAGTCGTTCTACTACGATGTCTTAAATACAACATCTCCTTGAACCCCAAGAAGTCCATCTTTGCAGTAGAACAAGGTAAATTACTAGGATTCATTGTGTCTAGTGATGGGATGATTATTGACCCCGAGAGGACTCAATTCATTGATAAACTTCCCCCTTCTACATCCAAAAAATCCATCCAGTATTTCCTAGGCCAGATTAATTTCGTGAGAAGATTTGTCCCCAGTTTCTCTGAAATGGTCAGGCCTCTCCAGAACCTGATTAAGAAAGACACCCAATATCACTGGGGACCCACAAAAAATAAATATTTTAATGCCATAAAGAAGGCCATAATAGACGCTCTGTCTCTCATGAGCCCTGACTTCTCTCAAGATTTTACACTCTATACTTTTACCTCTGATCGTTCCTATGTCACGGTCCTAACTTAGAAGAATTCTGAGAACAATGAAGTACCCATTGCCTTTATGAGGTCTGCTTTCAAAGGTGCTGAAATTAACTACCTATCGGTCGATCGGCAAGCCTACGCTGTTTTCAAAGCAGTTAAGCACTTCCGGTCCTATCTTTTGAAGTCAAGGACGAAGGTCATTGTCCTCTACCCTGCCGTAAGGAACTTGTTAGTGCAAAAGGAGTTAGGAGAGAAGAGAGCCAACTAGGTCACCTCCTTGCAGGAGTATGACTTGGAAATCACCCCTGCACAGATCGTGAGAGGCCAAGGGTTGTGTAAATTGGTTGTTGATTCAGAAACAGAATGACAAGAATATAGTGATACGTCAAACCTAGAACAACGTGATCAAAGTTTGATTTGTTGCACACAAAACCTCGTAAGTCCTTGGTACGACGATATTAGATTTTGTCTTGAACATGGATCAGCACCCCGTCACCTTGACCCCGCCAAAAGAAGAGCGTTGAGACTAAAGTCCACCTCCTTTCATCTAGTTAACGGTATATTGTTTCGTCAGAATTTTGACGGCGTACTGATGCGTTGTCTTGAGAAAGTCGAAGCAGACAAAGTCTTGCTTGAGTTGCATGCAGGAGAAGTTGGTGGTCACTTCGGTGGTGACACCACTGCTCATAAGGTTCTAAGAGTCGGTTACTACTGTCCCACACTTTTTAGGGATGCCCATGCCTTGTGTCGTAAATGTATCATCTGTCAGAAAGCATCAGGGCGGTTGCAAAAACCATCCTTTCCCTTGCAACCCATCTCAGTAGATTATCCTTTCCAGCAATGGGGCCTTAATATCATAGGTCCTATTAACCCTTCGTCCTCACAACAACACAAGTATATTGTGACAGCCACATATTACTTTACACGATGGTCCGAAGCTGCCGCGCTAAGAACTGTTAACACAAGTCAGGTGATTGTTTTTCTGAACTTGAATATTATCACTCGTTTCGGTATCCCTGATTGTCTAGTCTTTGATAACGCTTCATACTTTTCTTCTCTTGAGATGAGTGAGTTCTCTTTGGAGAAAGGAATAATGCTAAAGTATTCTTCTAGTTACTACCCCCAGGGCAATGGCTTAACAGAATCAACAAACAAGAACTTGATCAAAATTATCAAGAGGACCGTGGCTGAAAATCACAAGAACTAGCACAATGCACTACTGAAAGAACTGTGGGCTGATAGGGTAACACCCAAAGCCGCTGTAGGTAACTCCCTCTTTTTTCTCATTTATGGCAGAGAATCCATTCTTCCACCTCACATTCTTCTTCCTTCGCTTCAATTGTCACAAAAAGTCCAAGAAGAAGATTGTCCTCCTTTAGAAAGCCGCATTAATGCTTTGATGAAGTTAGAAGAAGTAAGAACCCAAGCTAAGCGTAAATTAGATAAACATCAACAATTGATTAAAAGTTGGTTCGATTCTAATTCTGCTTCTGATAGGAATTTTGAAGTAGGCGATCTCGTTTTAAAGTGGGACAAACAACACGAAGGAAAGGGTGAGCACACCAAGTTTCAAAATTTATGGCTTGGGCCATTTTTAATTGCTGAAAAGTTGGGTCCTAGTTCCTTTCAATTACAGAATCTTGAAGGGCAGCTTGACACCTATCCGGTGAATGGCCAAGCCCTGAAAAGAT
>JZKD02S1538115.1:0-10472 GCA_000966675.3 Picea glauca | reverse complement strand
CATTTCATACAGACACATGGGAAATTGAAGAATGACCTCCATCAGAAGTGGTCCACCTACCTGCAGTAGTTCCATATCAACATCAAGTATAAGATCAGGAGCTCAAATTGTGTCATTGGCTGCCTTAGTCGACCTCCCGTGGATGCACTCACCATTGTGCTCCATTCCTGTGGACATGAGGCATCTGAGTGGCCCCAACTTTATTAGCAAGATCTAGACTTTTCCACCACCTATCAGCTCTTGGGTACAGGTGCAACTGTCACCAATTTTCACATTCAAGATAGACTGTTATGCCATATTGCCATGTTTTTTTTCCTACAAGAAAGTGTGCAAAGATAATTTGGGAAGCCCAGTATAGTCAGATGGCATGACATTTTGGTGTGGAGAAAATTGTGGTTGTTCTACATAAACATTTTATTTGCCAAAAATTCGACAGGAAATCAACAAGTATATAAGATATTTCATTGCATGTGCCATTTCAAAGCCAACCATCAAGAATCAACTTATACACCCCTCTTCCTACTCCCTAGAAGCCTTGGGAATCCATCTCAATGGATTACAAGTCTGACCTTCTATCCACCAAGAAAGGAAATGATTGTGTATTTGTGTTCATCGATCAATTTTCAAAGATGGCCATCCTCATAGCCTGTAATAATAATATCACAGCAACAGATACCGCCAAGATCTTCTTCAAATGAGTGTGGGTCCATTTTGGGATACCACATACTGTAATCTCTGATCAGGACAATAGGTTCCTCAACATATTTTGGTCGAGTCTCTGGTCCTTTTTGGACACCAAGCTCACTAAATCCATTGCTTTCCACCCCTAAACAGATTTCCAAAAAAATGTTGTCAATTGGATTATTGTGCACATCCTATGCATGTACAACTCTAAGAACCCGCATACATGGGATGAAAGTCTCCCCTATGTCCAACACATTTACAATAGGGATCTTCATAGATCCACCAACCATATCCCATTTCAAGTGGGGTTTGTATTCCAACCCTTGGGTCACATTGATGTTGCACTACCTCTTGCCACCACACAAACAAACTCTTCCCATGTTCGTTCTGAGACCGAAAAATCCACCACATTCATTGAGAGAATTCATCACATCCGCCAACAGGTCCATGATATTTTACAAAAATCCAATGCTAAGTACAAGCAACACCATGATGAACACAGGGTACCGCACCCATTTTAGGTTGGAGACAAAGTCTGGTTACATTTGCAGAAGGAGCGTCTTACAGGGCCCCATTGTAAGCTCTGCCCACTTCGCTATGGGCCTTACATTATCACTAAGGTTGTGGGTAGAAATTCTTTTGAGCTGACCACTCCACCCTTCATTGTCTTACACCCAATGCTCAATGTGGACCTCCTTCAACCATATTTTCCACCATTAATGGACACCTCAGAGATCTCACAACAGTTGATACCAACATAGCTCAACCCTAATTTCATGGAACAAGCATCCACTGATTAGATAGTGGACACATAGGTAAATGGCACTTGCCAACAGAGGATCCATATTTATCAGGTTCTCAAGGAAGAGCAGCTCCTACACCAAGGAAAGTGGCTCACCCGAGGCCACATTCAACAAAAGTTTCCTTAGATGATGGGGGGACTCAACACACTGGATACCATTTCTTCCTAAGGGGGTAGGACTAATCCATGTGGATATTGGTGGCCACCCACCTATTCCAACTGGATCCTCTTGATAGTTTTTAGTTCATCATGTTCTTCTGTACTTCTTTGTAATTGTGGTTTCTACACTTCTGGGGTTGTTTGAATCCCTTCACATATTCTAGGTGGATATTTGTGGCCTCCCACCTAATCCAACTAACTTATTTTGTATGTTTTCATGTCAACACATCTTGTTGTACTTCCGAGGCTGTTTTGGGGCCCTAAACAATGTTTTTCTGGTTCACCACAATCAAATTATAGACGGAGTCAGAGTTTGATGATGTAATGTGCAGTTCTCTAAAATACCTTAATGGGCTATCATGTGCCTAAAATGGAGGTCGTATGAAAAAGTTATGACCCCGGGAAGTTGAGATACCAACTTACCCATAAGGGCACACATAAATTTTGGTGTTTCATCTCCTAGGGTTAGGTTTTTGGATGTCTAGGGTTTTGGCATTCATGAGTAATATCAAATATGCCTCTAGAGCCACATTGCAATCATTCTACTCAGAAATATGCATGTATCCTCCACATCTCTTCTTAGAGATAACTACCACAATTCAAGCAAGTGTTTCAGTTCTGTAGCTTTACAGTTTCGACCTATTTCATTTATTCAATAGAAGATATTGTTCACTGGATATCTATGTTGTTCTTCATATCTCTCTGTTTATTGTATTCAATCTGTTAATTAGTTCATTCCGCTCCTAAATCTGGATCAAACTTAGATATGACATACAACTTAGATATGATGTATTCACATCATTCGAGATATGTCGTGCTAGTATGGCTTAGAGATGACCATACAACTTAGAGATGATGCAAGGGGGTCGTTTCATGCTAGATATGATCTTGTGAGTACAACTTAGATATGATGCATTGGAATCATGCTAGATATGTCATGCTAGTATGACTTAGAGATGATCATATAGCTTAGAGGTGACACAAGGAGGCATTGATCTACATCATGTGAGTACAACTTAGAGGTGGACATACATCTTAGAGATGATGCATTGGAATCGTGCTATTTATGTTCATTCTAGTAAGGATTAGAAATGATGTAGATGATACTCCATATCACACCAATACAACTTAAATATGATGCATTTTCATCATTCTAGTATGAATTAGAGGTGATGCAACTAATGACATTGTTGATGTAGGATGATATCAGATGCTATGATTTGATTGTTGTGGAGACTATATGTTTCTAGACAATAGTTGTATGTTATTGTGATGGATGTGATCCATAGGTAGTGACTGTGTGTCACTGATTAGTAATTGTATGCGACTAGGAGTGGTTGTGTACCACTGGATAGTACTTGTATACTACTATGGATAGACATAGTTGTGTTCTATTGGATGGAATTTGTTCTTATTGCCATGGAAACTATCTAAATTGATAGTGATGATGGTTCTCGTAATTTGATATGTGTTATCATGAGATAGCTTGTGTGGCTATGATGATGCTATCAACAGAATGGCCTTTTTGTGCTCAAGACCGTTATTGATAATACCTCCCTAGATAGGAGGGAGTGTCGATGTTATGGTAGATGCGAAAGGTATTAAACTCTATGCGTGACCTTTGACAAGACTAGAATATTATGGAGAGCAAGAGAAACCCTAAATAGTTGGTTAATAACCCTAGAAGATAATTTGTCTTAAGAGAATAATTTATATTAAGTTATTAGCCTCCAAGAGAAGAAGTCGGCCCAATTATGTGAATTGGAGGACTATAAATAGAGGGTGCTTGAGCTCATTTGTACTCACTCATTCTCACGATCTCATAAATACTAGTGGTGTACATGACTGGAGGAGAGTTGCAGTTGCTGCAGTAGTGACTTGGTCTTTGGTTATGGTTTGGACTTTCTTCTTGGTATGATAGAATTGGAGAGAGGTACACTACCTTCGTTGGCTATTGGTTCAAGTGATTTCTTCTAGAATTATGTTGTTTGTATAGGTTAAGGTGCTCGAGGGTGGCCTTTGTGCCTATGGTTGGGTGAAAATATAGTGATATTATCTATGGTGAAATAATCACACCTATTATTTTAACATAAGAACCACTTAATAAAGGCACAACAAAAAGTGGTATTAGATATCAGAAAAGGAAAACAAAATACCATTACCAAGTCCCTTGGAGTGGGGACTTCCCTTAAATATTCCCCTCATGATTGTTTTATCATTCAATGCTAGAGGGGTGGGGATGCTCATAAACAACTATCCCTCAGAGGGTTGATTACACTGCATAGCCTAGATACAATTGTTATTTAGGACACAATGGTAGATGGATTCTGCACCAAAGTATCTTTTGAACCCTGGCTTACAAATTGGTTTTTGTCCTCGATGGATGAAACGGGTCTTTCTAGAGGTATCCTCATTGGTTGAAGTTCCTCTTTCAACGTGCTTTCATCCCCATCTCTTATTTTCTCTATTTAGGTCCGCTTGAAAGTTAAGGAGTTTGGCATAAAGTTGTCAATTATTAATATTATGGTCCCTATGCAGAAAGGATCCAATTTTAGGAAGGTCTTGTAGAGTTTGGTGTTCTGAATGTGTCGCATATCCTCATCAGTGGTGATTTGAATTTTACTCTTTCCTTTAGGGAAGTGTGGTGGGTAAATCCCAAACTAGACTAGTTGAGTGTGTTTTTCTTATCCTTTATAGAGAAGAACCATCTAGCAAATATTGATTCTATAAAATTGTCTCCTACATGGAAGAATTTTCATGTTACCGATGATGCAATTTACAAAAGTATCGACGGATTCTTGGTTCTGAAGATCTTATGAACATTCATTTCATTTAAAACTATTGGGTTTCTTCTAGAGGTTTATTTGACCATATTTGAATCCTTTTTAGAATGGTTTTAGATAAATAAAAACCTCCTCTCCCTTTAAGATACAATCATTATTAATTATGGGAAGATGATTTCAAAAATCTAGTTGAAGAATCTTGGAAGTGCCTGGCTTATTCTCCTTATGTTTCTTACTTGTCCCAATTCATAGAGAATATATTGAGGATCAGGGTATCTCTAAAGAAATGGTTCATTCCCTACAAGGAAAAAGTGTAAGCTCAAGTAAAAGAGGTGGAGCTGGGGATCATGAATATTTTCAAAGAAAATTCATCAAGAGTATTCTTGGGGCCTAAATTATCTCAGCATTGAGCACTAAAATCATCTCGAAAATCCTTGTTCGAAAAAGAAGAAATAATCTAGCATATGAAAAGTAGATCCATTTGGATTAAGGAGGGGGATAATAATACAAAATGTTTTCTTCAGTTTGCTTCACATAGGAAAAAATTGAATTCAATATGGGAAATACAGAAATAAGATGGATCTCTAGTGTATTCTTTTAAGGATAAGGAAAACGAAAGCATACAACATTTTGAATCCCTCTTTAAATATCATGTTGGTTTTCCCATTTAGAAAACTCTGTAGGTTTTAACGAAATCCCCCTTGGTTTTCACTGAGGATATGAATAGGGCATTGGAAGAGGATGTTTCGAAAGAAGAAATTAAGGTCTCCCTCCATGCAATGGAAAAAGGAAAATTTCCAGGCCTAGATGACCTTGTTGAATTTTAATTAGATTTTTATGATTTTATCAAGAATTATATTCTAAACGTGGTGAAAGAATCTAATCGGTCAAGAAAAGTGTTTGGGGTTTTCAATTCTAATTTCCTCACTCTAGTCCCCAAAAAATAGGATGGAGTAACCATTGATAGTTTCCGACCAATAGCTTGTTACAATGTTATATATAATATTATGTCCAATTCCATTTCTAGCCATTTTAAGATGATCATGAGCAATCTCATCTTAGAAGAAAAATTTGGGTTTCTTCATCGAAAATAAATTCATGATGTGGTCTCGCTAGCCCAAGAGGCCATTCACTCAATGAAGCTTTATAATATTCCAACAGTTTCTCTCAAGCATGACCTATCCAAAGCCTATGATTGGTTGAGATGGAATTTCCTCCATCTTGTTCTCATAAAATTAGGGATGGGGCTCCATTGGGTCAATTGAATTATGGGATGCATTCAATCTATATTATATGTGGTTCTTACTAATGGATCCCCTTCCTCTTTCTTCGTGAATTACTATAGACTTTAGTAGGGTTGTCCTCTATCTCCTCTCCTTTTCACTCAGTAAAATGATCCATGATGCTCAGTTCATAGGTGATCTCAAGGGAGTTAAGTTAGCAGACCAAGAATATCTTTCACACCTCTTCTTGGATGATATTCTTTGTTTTTGTTCTAGCTGTTTGAAGGATCTCTCCTCTCTGAAGTTCGTTCTATATTTGTTTTGTAAATCTATTGGTATGGAGGTGAACATCATTGAATCGTGCATTATTTCTCGTGCTTTGTTAGATGATCTCTTATGTCAGGATGATTTACTATTTCCTTTTCATCAAAATGCTTTGGATGAAGGTTTTAAGTATTTGGGTTTTTGTCTTAAGTCGAATAACTAGAAATTTGTTTATTCACTATGGTTGTACAACCAAATTTAAGCTCAAATATCACTCTAGGTTAATAGACTTATTTCTATATGAGGGAGGTTAACACTTCTCAAATATGTCCTTGAAACCATCCTTATGTATTAGATGTCGATTGCTTTAGTCCCAAAAGGAATTTTATCCAAATTAGGAAAATTGGTTTTCACTTCTTATGGGTTGGCTCATGTCATGTTGATGGAATCCGTTTAGTGAATTGGAGTAGGATGGATTTTGCAAAAAATCTAGGTCAGTGGGGGATCAAGCATATCTTCCACTTCAGTAAGGCTTTGGTCGCACATAACTTATGGAGGCTTACACATAACTCATTATGGGGTTCTATTTTGAAATTGAAATATTTACATAATGAGGCAATCGAGGACTAGTATAGGAATCCCATGAAATCTTCTAAGGGTTCCATTGTGTATAAATCCATTTTCTTTTACTTCCCTTTTATAGGAAATTAGATAGTTTGGCATATTGGTAATGACAAGAAAGTAATGCTAGGGGAAGATATGTGGATAGGAGAAAGATTTATTCTACTAGGTTGTTTGTTTTTTCCTTTCTAATGTCAAATCCCAACATCCTCAAATTTGTGGCAGATCAAGTTGGAAATCTTCATTCGATCTTGAGATGATAGATCTAGAAGAAGTTGAATGGGAAAATTCCATTGGCCTTCTTGTCTCATTTTATAAATCTTAGGGAAGAAGAAGAGGATGAGCTATGTTGGTCTAAGAACCTTGGTAATGGTGACTTTACTACAAATCTCAGCTATTCAACCTTTTTTGAATCCCAATTCTTTGGGGAAATCAAATGGTGGTGAAGTCTTGTTTGGAATCTCCATGCCTCGCTTAAAATAAAATAACATTGTGCCTCACTTTAAATAATAAGATATTGGCATGGGATAATGGTTTGAAAAGGGGTTGGATTGGTCCCGACATATGATCTTTATGTAATAATTCTGAATAATATATCTCTCACATTTTTATTTCATGTCCATATACAATACATGTACTAAGGATATTTTTCCCTAAGCTCAACCAACAAGGAATTTGGTCAAAGGTTGTCCTAGAAGAATTCATGAAAGAGTGGATTGGTGATAAGTTTTCTATACAGTTCGAGGAATTCCTTTGTATTCTCGTTTATGGGATTTGGTGCACATGACATTCTAGTATTGTTAATTCAAAGAACATTCCTCCTAATATTTCTACTGGTCTGATAATCAAATTGTGTAAAGAATTTAAAATGGATGAAAAGCAGTCTAAGCATAGGAAGTCGATCATGCCTCTCCTTGACTATGGTATTCCATGGGGTTATTTTGATGGTGCTTCACAAGGGCTCCCTCCTATTTTCTAGGTTGGTGTGGTATTACAAATGAATCAATCCATTTTTATGCACATTAAGTATGCTCTTGACCTTTGGAATGGGCAGAGGCATTGAGAACTAGATCATGATTATATTAGGAAAATTGTGTTGGAGAGTTATGTGAAGGTTATGATAATCTATGAGGATTATTCTAGATTATGCACCATAAGAGGCAATACCTTAGACATGGGTTTGATACCAATATGATTGTGATTCCATATTAAAGTTAATTTCTATAGGAACCTAGAATCCAAACTGAGTTGTACTATCAGAGAGCCACACCTTGTTGAACTTTCCAATGGATAAACTTGGATAAGAAACTCCCAATAGTTTCACCACTAGTCGATAGTATGTTAGTGATACCATGTACACAAACCTCCTTATTATGACTAGAAAAATATTCCCAGGGGAATGGAATAGTACAAGGGTTTATCTTTGTTGAGTTAGATATTACTTGAGAGGGAATTATCTAATTATTAGAATGAGAGATACTAGATATAAAAGTGGTAATTTCATGTTGGTTGATCTTTATATTGCAACGATGTTGAGTGATGGGTTTCATGATGCAATGGTTGATCACATGAGATTATAATATGGTATCATGGAATTTAAATGTATTGCAAATAAGTATTAGTTTTGATTTATGGTTTTATGAATTTCATTAAGATGATTGTGTGATGGTATACATATTTAAATCAAGGTATTAATAGCATGGTTATATTCTTACTTAGTTGAGTCTATGTGAACAAAACATTTTTGTGGTTATCCTTCGATTATCAATGGAGATGGATCTAGTTGGATAAAATAATATTATCTTATGTTCATACTACATTAAATGATAATGCCATAATGGTATTATCATATTATGGTGAGGGGTGATATGATTATTTTATTAAATTTTATATAGTTTTCATTATATGATATATGTGATTGTTTTATTTGAGGTATATGAAGAATTATCAATAAATTCTTTAATTGGTATGATTTATGAAATTCATATGACATACATTATCTTTTTAATAATGATGATGATGATAATTAATGTCTGTTGAGACCAAACTTGGCTTAGACCTTAAGAAAAGTAAGATACTAATTAGATTTCTTTAAAATGTTATTTTGATGCTTCAAAAGCATTAAGAGAAATATTCCAAGATCACTAAAGTTTTGATGACTAACAAGTTTAGGAAGGTCGGTATTGTGACAAATATTTTGAAATTGAGATCTAATTTGGGTATATGCGGGGCACTCTAAGAGAAAGTGATTTTAATCTTCAACCTGTTTGGTGTCACAAAGGCGACAAATTCTTTCATGTCATGGTGTTTTGGGGATTTCCCAACACCCAGTATCACTATGCATCTCATGATAATTAGTTCTTATTTTAGCATTATTGATTCTCTTCTTAACGTTAGTCAAAATCGAGAGATACTTTTGATCTTCAAGATTAGGGTTAACCACCTCCTTATAATATCTTAATTTTCTTTTATCCTCTAATTCTTTATGGCACCATAGATTATCCTTAAACTTATCTTGTACAATTTGTTTAATATCATGGATATTCTATAGAAGAAATTATTCTTTTAGTCCCCAATGATTTAGCCAAGACTTGGCATCATTATGTCATCCTTGCTTAAGCCATTGGTGATTTTAGCTAGAGTCTGAAGCAATTTTTGGGAGGTGCTTGTCATCCATGTTGTTTATCTTGTTCTTGTACATTAAATACCTAATCATAGATGTCCTCTCAATGGGGAAAAATATCGGTTTTATGAGGATATGATAGGGTGTATCGCCTTTAATTTTGAGATTATAAATTATAAAATTCTTTTGGATATGTTCTATCTTTTTCAAGGATTCTCGAGAGATGTTGCATCCCCAAACTTTACATCCATATAAGACAACAAGAGTGATAAGAGTCTCAAAGAAAAGCTTTTTCTTATTTCATTTAATGTGTAATATGAACTAAATATATCTTAGTGCTTAGTATAAAGTAAGCTCTATATTATGGTAAATTTTAATATGAAATTTGTATAAAAAATACATTTACCAAACTTTTTAAAATATATAACTTATAAAACTCAAATTATATTGAAGTATTGTGTATAAATTTAGAGTTGGAGACATTCAACTTCTTTATACTCGAGACATAGACATATAGTGACTAATACCACAAAATATTTATTTTTGGAAAATAAGATAACTTGCTATCATCATCTTTTCGTTGGATTTGTCATGTCATATACTAATTTATTAAACTTGGTTGTTTTTATCAATTTTCATGATGATGTTTAAAAGATATTTTATTCTTAAAAAAATATTTTATTTCATATTATATTTTGATGTAGATGGTTATTGAGAACATAAGTAATTAAGAAGTGGTGAATATCATGTACCGATTTTTCCATGTAATAAATAAATAAATAAACTTGAAATTAAAAAAGCAGATTAAAAATAATTTGTTATCTTGTAATTGCGTATAACAACTAGTTAATTAATTATTTAAAATTTTAAGAGATATGTCAGTGATAAGAAGAAGGAATATGAATAGATATGCCAGTGACAAGAGGAAAGAACGCGTATGTGTCACTCTAAAGTGATGCATACCATGTGCATAGTGAGGGCAAGTAGGTGTCAATCTATCATCAAAACTTAGCTTGGATTTACGTTGAGATGTTGCTTTGGATTCCTTGCTTTATAAGTCGGATGTTAATTGGGGAAAATGTTATCATGCAAATTATAGGGACGTGTTATATAAAATTTCAGTGGCACCCAACCTAACGAATATACTTTAAAATGTATAAATAGTATTATATTCCATTCCATTTGGAACAAGTAACGAATATACTTTAAAATGTATAAAAAGTAGTATACTCCATTCCATTTGGAACAAGTAATGGAAAAATAAAATAGTTTGAATGATGTAATGTAGACATGCATTTTTTTTTTAAGAATAT
>JZKD02S1538104.1:0-10472 GCA_000966675.3 Picea glauca | reverse complement strand
GAATTTACAAGTAACAAATGACGGTTATAAATACATATCCAAATTCAATGTTACAAAAATGATTGAACTTGATGTTGGTATAATTCTTGGTTTAACTTAGCTAGAAACCTTAGGTACTTTCATCTTAAATGTGGGAAAAAGTTTTTGACGTTTTATTACAAAAAGAAAAAAAGTTACACTCCAAGACATTTCAATGACGTCAGATTCAGAAGTTCTATCATTATAATATTTTACAAATATTTCAAAGATGATCAACCAGGATGACCAAATGACATTACAAAAAAAGCAGGAAGAATTTGACAAAGTTGTTGCTAATAAAGAGGAAGGAATTTGTCGTCTCAAGAATCATAATCAAAGCTTGATTGCACAAATAAAGAATCTGAAGAATGAGAAGAGATCACATAAAGAAAATTTAGAACAACTTACCAGTAAGGAAGCAATGACCAAATAGGTTGAAATAGAAAAGCTTCTAGTTAAAAAAATCTAGACCTCAGAGAAAGGAACAAACATCGATCTAGTTGAATCACTAGAAACATCGAAAGTTGAAAAAGGTTCTATCAAATGAAATTCACAAGATATTAGGATGCCTTATCATCATCCAAATCACAAGAATCATTACAACCAACAACAAGCTCAAGTGAAATATAAACAAATTTATATTGAAGTAGATTTGGGATGTATCACTCCCGAGAAGATACAACATATTACTTCGAGAATTTGAAGATTGTATTGTTTTGTCTCATCAAGTATCGCAACTACAAAAAAAAGATCATGAGAAGTCACTTCGAGCTAGAAAAAGAGACAGGTATTTCTCTAATCATGCTTCGAGGACAAAGCATTTTTAAGGGGAAGGCAATGTTATGAACACAAATATATAGAAATGGGTATAAATAAAATAATAATTAAATACATCATAATGAAAAAATGTGTCTTATCCAAAAGACATGTATGTTCATGAAAGGGCACCCCTTGCGAGGGTATATAAACAAGTCATCATTCTCATCATATAGCATCTATCAATCTATCTTTTATACGTTCTTCTATAACAAATTTTACAGTTCTACATGGATTATTGTGTTATATCATTTCTATTTTGGATATTTCCTGTGTGAGCAAACTTTTGCTCGTCTCATTCATTTTTTCATTATAAACCCTTCGAAGTCAATTTCCTTTGTGCATGTGGGATTTGGCTTTTTACGCTATTTCTTCGATTGAGTCAACTAGGCCATTGGGACCTTTGTTGCTCAGGTCTTTTGTGCCTTCAAAATTCATATCTATGGTTCTGCGACCTCCTCGATCTTGTCCCTCATATATTATTCAACGAGATTGTCTCATCTTTCTTTCATTCCCCATTTTCTCTTCAAACCTACTATTTCACGCACTATCATCTCGTTGTTATGGTGTTGTCATTCAAGGTAAACACATAAGGCTCTTGCAGAAGGTCAACAACACATAGAAATGTTTATAGTCTCCCCCTATCTTTGACACTTGTGGAATTCATGACCATGCCAATCTAGTATCCCTTTGACATCAATGACAACAATTTGCCAACAAACTCCCCCTTTGTCATTGATGCCAACCCTTAGTCAGTCTAAACTTTTCCAATATACTACAACCATAGATCTCACTTTTGCTTTTTCTTCCATATCTTTCTTTCTGCAAATCTTCCCCTTTCTTTGTACTCTCCCCCTTTGACACCAACGGCAAAGGGATTTTCTCCCCCTTACATTTTACTCTTTTTCTCTACTCTACAACCAACACCCATCCCCCTAAATTTTACTCTTGTTCTCTACTCCGCAACCAACACCCATCTCCCTTTTTGTAGCTCCCCCTGAAAGTGTACTTCTTTTGTAGTGCTTCAGTGATCGGATGGAATCGGTACCACCCCCAATTTCTATTTGAGATACTCAAATACTTCTCTAGGAATATGTTTTGTAAAGATACCAACAACTTGTTCCTTTGTGTCGATATATTCCAGCTTGAAATTTTGTTCTGTGACTTTCTCTCTTAAGAAGTGATATTAGATTGGAATGTGTTTTATCTTTGAATTCATGACTGGGTTATTTGAAATGTTTATTGCAATGTTATTGTCACATAGAATTGATATGGGATGATCATACTCTACCTTAATGTCCTACAATATTTTCTTCATCTAGATCACTTGTGTGCAACATGTTACAGCTGTAATGTATTTTGCTTATGCTATGGATAAAGAGATTGAGGATAGATTTTTGTTGAACCGAGATACTAGAATGTTACCCAAAAAGAATGCTCCACCACTGATGCTTTTTCTCTCATCCACATTGCCTTCCCAATTTTCATATGTGTAAGATGTCATAGAAAAAACAATTCATATGGGATACCATCAACCAAATTCCAACGTGCCTTTCAGAGATATGAATATTCTTTTGACTGCCTACACATGTGTTTCCTTTGGTGTATCTTGAAACCTTCCAACTAACCCTACTTCCCACATACTATCTGGTCTTGAAGTTGTCACATACGGGAGGCTGCCTATCAATGATCTGTACAAAGTTTGATTTGCTTCCTTTGATTTGTTGACAGGTTTACACCCTTCCATTTGAAACTTATTCAACCTATATTTGATATATTTGGTCTAAGAAACAAATATGCCTTTTCCGATTTGAGTAACCTGCAGTCCTAGAAAAAATGACAATTCTCCAAGCATTGACATCTCAAATTCTTTTTACATTTCTTCAACAAAAATATGGCTCATTTTATCAGCATTACTTTCAAAAATGATATCCTCCACACATACTACATTAATTAACATATCTTCATGACTTGTTTGTATGTAGATATTGTTATATGTTGTTCCTCTTCTGAAGCCTAGTTGTTGTAAGTACTTATCAAGTCTTGAATACCATGCTCTAGGAGATTGCTTTAATCCATAAAGGGATTTATTTAATCTGCAAACATAATCTTCATTTTCTGACAATAAGAATCCTTTAGGTTGTTCAATGTACACTTATTCCTCTAGATCTCCATTCAGGAATGTTGAATTGACATCCATATGATACACCTTGAATTCTTGAATATTGAAAATGCCAAAAACATTCTAATGGTTTCTAGTCTTGCAACAAGAGAAAAGGTTTCTTCAAAGTCAATTGCTTCTACTTGACCATACCCTTTACATACCAGTCTTGCTTTATTTATTACTACTTTTCCATCTTCATTTAACTTATTTCCGAAGACCCACTTTGTACCAATCACGTTTTTATATTTGGGTCTTGGGACAAGTTCCCATGTATGATTTTTCTCAATCTAGTTTATCTCTTCTTCCATAGCATTTGCCCAATGTTGATCATTACCGGCTTATGCAAAACATTTAGGCTATATTTTGGACAACAAAGAGAGATTTGCATGTTCATGGTTGCTTGTCAGTTTTCTCCTAGTCTGAGTCTTAGCATTTTTATCGCCAAGAATTAAGTTCTCTAGATGATTTTCTGCACAAACTTTGTTGGTGTTTGTGTATCTTGGTGTTCTGTTTCTTCTTCTTATTATTATTATTATTATTCATTTTCTTGTTATTTTTCTTCATATTATTCTTATTCTTATTCTTTGTTTTAATCTAATTCTTTCACTTCCAGTTGGTTCTTGGGTGGTCTTTCTTCATCTGTTCTGACATTTGTTCTTTCAACAATCTTTTGTAGTCTTTTGTTGTAACATCTATAAGCTTTTATTCTTGATGAATAACCAAGAAAAATTCCTTCATATGCTCTTGAGTCAAACTTTCCTAGATCCTCATCATCTCGTTTGATGTAACATTTGCTTTCAAATATTATGAAGTGTTTGACAGATGTTGGTCGGCCTTTCCATAGTTCATAGGGTATCTTATCACTATTGAATCTGATTTACCCTCTATTTAGAATGTAGACAACAATGTAAACTGCTTCTCTCCAAAAGTTGTCTGATAATTTTGCTTCATTCAACATTGCCCTGACAATATTTTGCACATGTCTATTTTTTTTCTTTCAACTACCCTATTTTGTAGAGGAGTTCTTGTATCTGGATACCATATTTTTATTCCATGAGTTTCACATAATTGTTCAAATTCATTGGATGTAAACTCATCTCCATTATCTGACCTTAAACATTTGATTTTCATATCAGTCTCAGTCTCAACTAAAGCTTTGAATGCTTTAAACTTTTCAAAATCCTTAGATTTATTTCTGAGAAAGGAAACCCAAGTCACTCTTGTATAATCATCAATGAGTAGCATAAAACAATTCTATCCTTGCAGAATTTTCGTTCTTGTTGGTCCAAAGAGCTTTGTATGCACAAGCTCCAGTGGTTTGGAAGTTGTGTATTCCTTTGTAATTAAGCTCATCCTTGATAGTTTTCCATGTTGACATTGGTTACAAATAATGTTTGAGGGTTTTGTGATCTTTGGAATATATCTTACTACTTGTTTGGTGTTGATTTTTACTAGGTTTTCAAAGTTCATATGGCCCATTCTTTTCTGCCACAACCAACTTTCATTTGTCTTCCCCATGAAACATTTTTCTCCATTAATCTCATCAAGAATATACACATTGTTTGGGGTTCTGCTTGCTTTTTGCAACCAAATTTATTGAATTTTCCTTTCTAATCTTACATTCTTTAGAGTCAAAAGTAAGAGTGTGACCTTGGTCACACATCTAGCTTACACTAAGAAGATTGTGCTTCAAGTCTTTAACACATAGAACCTTTTCTACCTTGGCCCTTCCATTGTCAAGACTGAGAGTGCCTTTTCCAACTATCTTTGAACTACCATTTTCTCCAAAGGTAACACTGCCTTCATTCTTCTTCAAGGTGATAAATTTTGTTCTATATTCTATCATGTGACTAGAGCACCCACTGTCAATGTACCACTTATCCTTATTATTTTGTGCACGTGGTGTAGTTTGTATCAACAAGGATTTTTCTTTCATTTGGTCCTTTTGTTTATGATTTCTTTCCATAATTGTTGTGACTTCCTCTTTCTAATTTTTTTTGAAATCACTTATGCAAAAAAATTCTATATGCCCATAATTATTACAGTTATAACATATGATGTTATAGTTCAACAAAGGGGAAAATGAGTTGTAATTTCTCCTTGAGAATCCATGGGTATCTCTATTGTTGTCCCTCATGTAACAACCTCTTACATTTGTTCTACAATCTATTGTGTTATGACCAAAACCATTGTAGGAATAAAAATAACGAAAGAAATAATTTTGGTACTTGATTGTGTGATTCCATCTTGATGGGAGAGTCTTCCTAATTTTGTCCTTGTGAGGAAGATTTGTCTTCTGTGGAACATATTGTTCTTCCTTCATGTTGTCTTCAACCTTTATAGATTTCTTGAGTATATCATCATAACTCTTGGTCATTTCTTTACTTGACTCTTTTCAAGAGGTTGAGGCTTCTTCATTAGCAACTCCCTTCTTTTCACTGTAACCAAGACTAGTCTTGTAAAATGGTGATATTTGATAGTTTAGGATTTCATTCAAGGTTGTAGAGATCTTTTCAAATTTCATGTTCATATATGATATTTCAAGCTCCTTTCTTAGATAAACTTCTCATATGCTAGACTGTTGCAGACATCTTCCTTTTCTTTTAGCTGGGCTCTTAAGACTTCTTCAATTCTCTTTGCCTCTTCTACTTGAGTTTTTAAGTTGATGATGGTTTTTTTAGTTTCATCGGAACTTCCTTTTATATTGAGCATTTCCTTTATGTACTTCTTTAGTTGCTCCTTTTGTAGCCATTTCTTATTCCTCGGTCTCTCTATTTCATTTAGAGCACATATGATCTATCCTTCAAGATCTACTTCTGCATCAATAGTGACATTGTCTTCTTCTGTTGAGTCTGCATTTCCATTTTATAGGACACTAATCTGTGTTTCTAGACCCATAAAGATAATTTCTTTTGTTTTACTGCCACTATCATTAGATGAGTTGTTTTCTTCATTGGTATATAGATTCTTCTTTTGTCTATCGAACTTTCTCCTCTTTTTCAGTATTATCCTTCTTGTACCTTTTGAAACTATAATATTCTTTTACATTGATATTTTTATTCTTTGCATAAAGACATTTAATAGAAAAGTGTCCTACTTGTCAAAAATTAAAGCATTTGAAGGGAAGCTTACCTTTGAATTTGCATGTCCCCCTCTTGATATTTCTAACAAAGTTAGCTTGTTCTGTGTCTAATTCACTATCTGAGTTGTCACTCATCGTGTATTCTTCTGTCTTTGTCTTCTTTGATGCCTTGCAGGTTGTTTCCTTCCTTGATAACTTTGATAGCTTATCTCGTTCTATCCTCATTTCATATGCAGTGAGGATTTCATGCAACTCATCCACTGTCAGCTTGTTTAGGTCTAATTCTTCAATGGTAGATATATTAGGATTAAATCTCGAGGGAAGTGATCTAAGCACCTTTTGTACAATGATGGTTTCTTCAATCTCTTCACCCAATCCTCTGATAGTGTTGACAATCTCATCCAC
The DNA here is from genome assembly GCA_000966675.3 of Picea glauca. Lineage (NCBI taxonomy): Eukaryota > Viridiplantae > Streptophyta > Pinopsida > Pinales > Pinaceae > Picea > Picea glauca. Next base: position 3,987 of record JZKD02S1538104.1, on the reverse strand, counting down.
ATGAAGAAAAAAGGATGCAATACTCTCATCTTCATTCATCTCAATGGTCTCAAATTGTCCTCTATGGGTTTGTAATTTTTCCTTCTTGACCTTGTCATCCCCTTCATATATTTTTTGTAACTTGTCCCACATCTCTTTTGTTGAAGGACAATGCATGACTTTGATGAATACTAAATTTTCCAGACCACTCATAATTTCACCAATGGCCTTAGAGTTATTGTCATTGAGTTTCTTTCCAGTTGTATCTACAAGTGGAGTTGTTGGAGCTATGTAACCATTCGTAACTGCACTCCAAACGTCAAACCCAAGTTCCATTAAATAATGTTTCATTCTTATGCTCCATAATGCATAATTAGATCCGTCAAATAATGGAGCTATGTTTGCAGAAAAACCTTCCTATCTATCCATGTGTGTTGCAATGATTCACCTTCCGGTGGTTAAATTGTTCCTGAAGAAACCCACTCTGATATCAATTTTTGACACACTTACTTATACTAAGAGGGGGGTGAATCATTACAAGGCTACTTTTCTTTTCTTACAATATTTATCAATGTATTACTTTAATTACTATAACAGTTAAAGATAAACATACAACTATATAATCCATCGTACACAAATATTTAACATGGAAACCCAAATGGGAAAAAACCACAAAACAATTATTTTACAAAATCATGTAGGCACCAACCTATTGTTATAATGTTTGTAGGAACCAACATGTAGGAGACACCAATCCCCTCTTATGAGAACCAACTCAGCTACAATGTTTGTAGGCACTCGCCTGCAGGAGACACCAATCCCCTTGGCTAAGCACCAACTCAGCTCTCCCTATCGGCACCAACCTATAACAACTATATTTGCAGGCATCCACTTGCACAAGACACCAATCTCCTCAAACTCTCAATAATACAAAATCATCTCCTTACTTCAAGCCTTCACTTGTATAAGTCTATTGCTTTGTCTCTGTTGTCACAATACTCTCCACCAGTTCACAATATGCTTGCTTTCAGAAGTTCTTTAGACCTTGCACCTCCCAGCCATCCTTAGACTCTATGAGACATGAAAAACCTATGAGCTTCAACTTCTCTTCCACACTCAAATTTCTATTTTTCTCAAATTTACATTCTTCCTCCTTTGGTTCTACAAACTCATAACTCTTCACTCTCCCATCCTTTATTCATATTGCACGCACATTCACATTATGGGCCTCATAGCCTCAACTGGCTTACTCTTCCATCACTCATATTCACTCTCTTCACCTCCACTCATGGCATGGATACATATATACTCCATGCTTTCATGGATTTTTCCATGTACAAAAAAAAACTTATGGGGTCTGTTAACTCCTCAAATAAATCAGTGGATTTCATTTGATTTTTTAGATGATAGGTTGGGTTCTAAATTTGATTTCTAAATTTCTGTAAATAGGTTAGAGAGTCTGTAGTTCCAAAATAATCTCAAAAGAAATGTTGATTTTGGTGCGGTCAATAAAATGGAAAAATATCAGGTTTCGGTGGTTTAGGCGAGTCTCCACTGTGCTCATTAACCACCGAAAGTTTTCATTTTCAACAAGTAAAGGGTCGAAGCAGAAGGCAAGTAACCACCGAAAGTGTTTGAACGTGAAAAACGAAAGCTCGTGCTTTCACACGAGCCAGATGTCAAAAATCAGCGCAATGATGAGAAATACAACCGCTGAAAGCTTACCATGCGGGAGATGATGCACATTTGTGGCCTCCATCCGAAAGGTTTGAAGCACCGGTGTCTTATCCACTGCATTGATCATTTCAAATCCACACAGGGCGGTGATTGGCAGGTATGATTGCACGTAACTACCCTCCATTTCAGTGGCAAGTACGACAACCATCATTACCAGGTCATTCGTTCATCTGAAAACTCGATGAGTTATAATGAATCCCAAAAATCGCTGAAGATAATCACAAGCCCACGATTTTATCAGCAAAGCATATTTTCAAAATCCCGATCCCACGTTCTCTGGAGATTGTCGAAGTGTCTCCAAGTTCAGCAAGCATCCCGAGTCAAGGAAACCTGGTCGAGTTATCAGGTAAGATCGGAAACTAATCTCTTTCAAAGTTTCAGAAATACAATTGCCTCTGAAAATATGAAGTTTCGGCATTCCTCAGCTAGATTGTCATCCAAGAGTGGGTCAGTGTTTTATTGAATTCATTAATCCTATTCTTTGTTAACCGATTTCACCAGTTTTTCATAAGTGATATTGACTGTATTCCTAGTCCCCAATAGCTATTGCCTCCTAAATACCTTGTTCCCCACAGTTTCAGGCACAGTCAGCATAGAGCCATGTCAAAAGCAAGTCCTGCTTTGAGATCCGAAGTCGATGGCATGTGGTATTTTGAAGCTCATCCGGAGGTAGCAGAATATTTTAAACAGACAGGAGTTTTCACATACTGTGAGAAGTTGACTACATTTCACCAACAAGTGGCCGAAGCTTGTGCCCTCTCCTATGATGGAAGCATTTCTAAAATAGGCAGGGAGGAGTTTATTATAGATGAAGCAACTATTGCCGAATACACAGGGTTATCCAGAACGGGGGACTGGTAATTTAAAACCTCCTCACCTTCAAATGTCGAATTTAGGTCGTATGTGTTGCCAGTGCATAAAGCTTTGACCTGGAAGAAGGATATTCCCATGTCCTATCTAGAATCAAAGTGGTAGTCCCTGCTAAGGGCAATTTTGGTGTATATCACTTGTGAAGGGCGCTACAACAGGGTAATGTATTACCATTTTAAACTGTTGAATCATTTCACAGGCAGAGAACACATAAACATGCCTTACTTCTTTCATAAAACCCTGACTAAGATGGCTAGACAGGTGAAAGCCCAGTCTGGTAAAGTTGTAAGCAGATTGTCACATCGAGGACTGATTACCCTGCTTGTGAGAGAAGCTCTGCAGAGGAAACAAATTGAGTGGGGTTTCTTCTTGTTTTGGAATGAGTTTCAGACAGAAAGACCTCCAGAGACAGAAGCTAAGAAGGCTAGAGGCAGAAAAGCTCCTACTCCTAAGAGTAGTCATAGGAAAAGGAAAGGAATCTCCATACCCAGAGATCTTATAAAGGAATCCCCTAGCAAGAAGGGAGGAATCAAGAAGAAATTACAGTTTGAAGATAAAAACCCCGTTACAGAAAAAAACCCTCTCAATCTACCTTATAGTGACTCTGAATCAGAGCAGGGGATGGCAAAGACACAGGACAACTTGCAGATCAAACAGGATGCAAAATTGAATTCAAATTCACCTCTATTAAATCCTCCAGAGACCCACAGGCAACCAGAAGAAGAAGCCTCCTCAAGCAGGCCTGAGAAAGGTAAGACAAAGAATATCAATAAGCTCCTAAGAGAGATTTATGAGATGGAAGTTCTGGAGAGGGTGATCAAAAAGGCCAACGCAGATCTCACTGACAGAAATGCTGAACTGTTTAAAACGAATCAAACTCTCAGAGAAAAACATGATAAAATCAAAGATAGAAACAAAGATTTGATCAGAGAAAATATGAAACTCTACAGGCAGCTCAGGATTCTGAGGCTCAAGTTAAAGAAGTTTGAAGCACCTGAAGAAGAACAAACTAGACTGGATACTTTGGCTAATTTAGCCACAACAATTATAGATGTACCAGAAATCCCTACATAGTCAGCACAAGTTTGTAGGTTTGCACGAACCAAGACTGTAGCATCTAAGAAAGTTTGAGTATTAAAAGAGGATTCAAGATGAACATTTTTGCAATTTTGAAGCTCTTCAAATTTTAACGTTCAGTGGCTTAGGTGAGCCTACGATGTGCTCATTAACCACTGAAAAGAGGCGCTTTCGGTGGATAACTCACCCAGAAACTTTCACAGACAACCACCGAAAGCCTGTGTGTCCAAAATTGAACGAGTTTTTACACAGATCAAGGATTTTAGAGATGAAAGGATTCAAGATCTTTTCGAATGAATGACTGATGAATTATCAAGTCTATTC
>JZKD02S1538093.1:0-10472 GCA_000966675.3 Picea glauca | reverse complement strand
CTTGATCACCATAATTAAGAAAGTGATGAACGAAAATAAGAAAGCCTGGCATGTGCATTTGAAATATGCTTTGTGGGAAAATCAGATAGGCACCAAGAAATCAATCGGGATGTTCCCTTTTCAAATGGTATATGGGACTGACGTGGTACTACCTATTAACCCGTCTCTACTAGTAATGAAACTCTAGCAAGATGAAAAGGAATAACCAAATCATGTCACCAGGAGAATAAATCAATTGATCGAAGTCCATCAGAATAGGGCTGAAGTAGATGAGAAATTTCAGAAGTATTAGGATAACATGAAAGCCATTTGACCAAAAATGTAAAGACAAGAAATTCCTCCCTGGAGACCTGGTTTTAAAATGGGATTCTAGGAAGGAATATTCAGGAAAGCACGACAAATTCAACCATATCTAGTGCAGACCTTTCAAAATCACAGCCTCTGAAGGGAACAATTCATTTTTGTTAGAAAATATGGATGGTAAAATCTTTAATGCCCCTATCAATGGGCATTACCTTAAATTTTTTATGCAATGATCAGTTTCCAAACTCTTACTGTACATACCGGTTTATTTTCTTAGTTTTGATTCACAATTTTCCACTTTTTCGGTAAGTTTTTACTTTCACTGTAAATAAAACTAGGTTAGTTGATTTCATAAAAACAAAAAAATATAAAAATAAGTAACACACAGAGTTTTGGTTTGTGTAAATTCCTGACATTCTTCATATTACTGTCATGCATGATACTTGTTGATAGTCGAGAGACAAGAGACTACAAGAATCGACCTTTACGCATCAGGATATTGACTTTCTCTCAAAACATGTGACAAATAAATAGTTTACTTGGTTGAAAATATAAGAGTAAATCTAAGGTACGAGCTTCTTCCCTGTTTGAATTTTCAAAGAAGTATCACTTAGTATGACAGAGGTCTCATATGTACAAATATCGTCACCTAATCTATAACCAGAGAAATGGAAATTATGTTTTAATTGTCAAGAGTTTTTTCTAGAGAAAATAAAAAATGAAATAAAACTTCTAATAAAAAATGAGCAATAAGAAGACCTAAAAGAAAAAGTTTCAAGAATCGAGTATAAAATTTGCACAGGAGTGACCGTACTTATAACAGAACATCTAAAACCTTCAGTATTTTCCCCTACCTATTTTCAAAAGTTGTATTTTCATGTGATTCTTGATATCATCCCATGGTCTTCATAGAGGAAAAAGGGTCTCACCTTAGCTTCGAAAACTGATAAACAAATCTTAAAAAATGAGAATAGGTAAAAATTTCTTATGATTCCTCTGACTTTAACTGAACAAAAAGTATGTCTAGGCTAATCTAGACTCTCTTATCCCTTCTAACAGGTTTAAAATGATCAGTTTCACTCAAGGAAAGTCCTTGGAAAATAAAAACTCCCTATGAAAATTTCCCTGCAGGCAAAGGTGTTTTGAAGGTCAAAGGAGGATTAGTCCAGAGTAATCAAAGTGAGTTAGCAAACCTCTGTTGCTAAATTATAAGAAGATATCATCCCTGGCATATTGTATACAAAATGATTTCCCCCACTTCATGTTTTAAAAAATTATAAGATAGATGGTGAAAGGAAATTCATAAAATGATTGCCCCCATCTAATCCAAAAAAGAGATGATGAAAGGAAATTCATTAAATGATTCCCTCATCTCAGCATTTAAATTCAAAATTACTAATTGATGTGGTGAAAGGAAATTCAATGTGGGAAACTAGATAACTTCACCAGGGTACTGAACAGGCTTGCTGGTTGTGAAGCAATGTCTACGATATCTGCAAGGCTGTTATACATGAATTATAATGTACTTTGGTAACTAGTTCTCTTTTCGACTAGATCTACATTCTAATCCAACACAAGACTCCTTGAATAAAAAATCAAAATTACTTTACCTTGATGCGAACAAAATCGAACAAAACCTACTAGAACAATTAAGGTTGTTTTGATTATCTTAAGAAAATCTGAAGTCAGTTTTAAGAAAAGGAAGCCATTGATAAACCTAAACTTGAGATCAATGAATGGTGAAGTTTTGAAAGTTTTTAGAGATAAGGGTGAAATATTAAGTCCTTCTGTGTTCCCTTTTTCAGAATGAGTTTCACAAAAATGAAATAATGACTCCATTTACCCAATAAAGGCACTTGGTCTACTGTTATTCTCGTCCCGTAGGGATACAAGATCCCTAGATGGAGCCTATGTTGAAACATATATTTTTTCTAAACTTTAGACTTAAATAGGTTTAATTCTCGTTAAATAAAAACAAACGTGCACTTGGATATCACCATTGATGAGGTATTCTGTTTAATACAACGATCCTAGGTTCTTAAAATTTATGGAGCCGCCCACTAGTTAAAGGGTCAAATCGCTAAAGATAGTCTTCAAAATGTCGGGTTTCAGGGTTTCACAGACCTAACAATCCAACATATAAAGAGTCTCAATGTCCCGACATGCGAAATAGTGAAACTGTGATAAGTTTTAAGCCATGTTAATTAAGGAATTAAAATAGATTAGTACTAATTAATCACATTGCGACTTCGCGATTCGGGGACCCTGCCTCGAGCGACCACCAAAGTTTCAATATACAAAATTGTGAAACTAGCTTAAATTAAATCAACTTAATTAAACGATTAATAATGATTAACGATAATTAAATCATATCATAGTTTTGCGTTTCGGGAATCCTGTCTTGAACGACAACTTGAAATCTCGATACCCGAAGTCGCGAAACCATTAATTAATCATGATTGATTAAAAGGTTAAAATCGATTAATATTAATTGATCCAATCGTGATTTCGCGATTCAGGGATCTTAGATTGAAATGAAATAAGATCGCCCGGGACTCCAAACCCTGAAATGGATTAAGGTTAAACATGATTAATTAACAAGATAAACTTGATTTATTAACACCTTAAACAATCTTATCTCCTGTAAAGTTTACGTTGGTTTGAAATGCGGGTAAATTCAAATGATCTATATGTTTTTCCCAGATCACGAAATATCAACCATTAATGACATTAATAGCTGATTTAGGGAAATGATTTCAAATAAGATCCTCATTTATCCCCCAAATATTTTGAATAAAGGAATTAAACGCGTTGTCAGTAAAGATCTACGCAGATTGATACACTTAAGGCAAAGAAGATTTTTCATTTTCTGAATTACATTCTCTTTTTCACAGAGTCGGCTTAGCGAAATAATCTGTTTTCTGCATTCTCATTTTTTGTAACAGATAATATAATCCTGAGACTCGATACCATGGATCCATGGAAAACGCCTAAAGCGACTGGTGAAAGTTCAAGCCAGAATGCAAAATTTATCTCTGACACATCGTTCAGAAGCGTAGATACAGTTAAAACCTGGACGCATGTATTCAACACCCTGCAATACGAGCTGATAAACTGCCCAGATGATTCAGGCGACAACGAAAAGGAAGACTTGTCTACCAAATAAAATATTATTTCTCAGTCAGAAATGAACAAGGTAGCAACAAGGCTGCGACTTTTACCCTACAATGATATGATTGGATGGGCATTAGATCATGTAGATATCCCAACTAGTACTATATTCAATTCTTAGAAGGTAGTTGTTGGATCATTTCGGCCAGAGCACATATAGGTGATGTACAAGATGTCCCCAACACCAAACTTTGCTTACAATTCTAGTTACTTAGAAGATTTCAATAAGGAGTGTGATCAATTTGCAAAAAGCCTTCCTGAATTGATCAAAGACTGGTATTCACGCCCCAAAAAGTTCAGATCTGATTCTCACGGCACATACTCAATTTCATCGTTAGCACTGTAGTTCATGTACATAGCCATGATGATGTGCAAGCTCTATGGGAAAGAGAACACAACCCATTTATTTTTTCCATGGGTACCCATGATACACACAGTGGCAGAAGGGTATTCTTTTGACTGGGCCAAAATATTTTCGGACAATCTGGCTAGTGAAATTACGGAATAATGGGTACACAAAACAAGGGGAAATCAACTTCATTCTTCATGTCATCTTATATTATGGATGCAATCTACTTCATGACACCTTTCCCGTTGATGGGTTGGATATGGACTCCAAATAGCACATAACCAATTCACATCTATCATTCGAATCTCTGGGAAGACAAGGTGAAATATTTCTTCTATGAAATATGTAACTGGGTAGTGGTGCCAATGCACACTGCTATATTTGGTCACCCACCTCCTAGAATTTCATATAAAATTGCGGCTAACCTGGGTAGCGTGGAAGCTTGGTACCTCGAAGAGAAATTCTCTTATATCAGGGTTTTTTGCTGTTTAGTTCCTCCATATAACCTGCCACAATTTTTACCACACAGACTAGTGTGCCACGAGGTCGCACAACAAACTCTACTCGGCGGGATTATAAAAGAACTCAAAGGAGTACAAAAAAAGGTATGGCCATCCTTTCCCTTACACATTGGTGCATTTTATTTATTGGATTTCGGCCACTCTAGAGTGGAGGCCGCAACCTTAGAAGAAATAAATCTGGTAAACATTGAATTCAAGAAGCACGACCCACAAAAGGTCATGGGTAACCACATGGCCAGTTGTGTTTTGAAAATGTATGAACACGAGGATTCTCCTCAAGATGAGGTTTTCTGAGGAGAGAGATCTTATCCGGAGGTCTTAGGCTGGGTTCGAGTCCTATCACCCGAAAGGATGATTGAATTCTATGAATTTCAGAGGCACTGAAGAAGTAGCCTCCCTAAAGTGTTACAAGGGGGAGACCCGATGTCTCCAGATACACAACAAACAGAGACCAAAGGTTCATAAGCCATAAACTCTTGAAAACAAGAAACCCAGAAAAAATTAGAGAAAACCGAGGTCTCAAACCAGAAAGAAGATATCACAGAGACATATGTATCAGGTAATCAGGCTGAAGATCAAGTAGAGACATTAACAAATAAAGGAGAAGATATGCCATTATCTACACCAGATAAATCAACTACAAACGTGACCGAAAATAAGTCATCCACAGAAATCGACAGCCCCATTCAATTTATCATGCCTTTACAGTTCACTAGAGGGAACCCCGGTACAGAGGTAGTATTTATATAAAATCTAATGCCAATTCTTATAAAAGAGATACCTCCTACCGATTTCTTTTTCAGCAAGAAAAGGAAAGATGTGGTGAAAAGAGAAACAAATCAAAGGGTGGGTACAACGGTCAAGAGATACAGAGTACTAACTGATGGATAAGCCTTAGAAGAGGTGGAATTCACTGAAGAAGTAGCAGGTTCATTGGGAGCTTATGCAACTGCCAACCAGTTTTCGGTTGGAACCTTAAAAGAATGGATGAAGAAAAAAACCCTGCTAATAAACCAGTTACAAAACCAAATACAGACTGTAGAACAGGATGTCAGAAGTGAGGTCAACAAGGGATTTAAGTAGATGAGAGCTAGCGACAGATAAGAAATCCAACATCTTAAATAAAACCTTGAGCAGATACATAAGACTGCCCAAGAAGGCCAAGAATGGGTCATCCAACAACAAGAGTTCGTACAGAAACTACAAGCCAAATTAAGATCTACCGAAAGCATGGTTGTAGATATAACAGTGTTCCAAGCTCAGGCACTGGAAGTGCGAAAGAAATTGGAAGAAGCACAACAAAGCCTGGTCTCTAAGGTAAAAATCGTCTAAAATCATTCTCAGATGATGGATCAAGCATTAAGTAATAGTGTTTTAAGAGAGAGAGAGGCTATCATTTCCTGAACTACTTTCTAAGAAGCAGTGATATCATCAGAAAAAGAAGGAAGAGCTATGGCTTCTGGATTGTCCATTTTGGAGCAGACCAGAGGCGATATTGTACTAAAGACTTGGGAGTCAAACATAGTCGAAGGTAGGAAAATGGCCAAGGAAATGAAAGAATCTTGTGAAGAGGTTTTTTGTTCACTCAACAAAGAATTATTAGGCCTTGATAAAGAAGATGGATCTGGAACATTGGGTTAGATTGATATAGCCAAACATTAGCTCGACATTAAAACAAATATGGAAGAATCCCAATCTAAAATATCATAGATAAAACAGGTCGATATTGCTCAAATAGATAGATGGCTAGTGAAGCCTAATCTACAACTGCAATCTATTAATTCAGAGGATAGACGAATAGAAGAGATATTTCCTTAGTTGGAAAATAAATTATACATTTTTGAGGCTAATAACTTAACATAATCTTCCAGGTTGGTAGCTCAATTTTTGGGCAGATGCATCAAATGTATTGAGCAGGGAAAAGGTAGTACCTCTGGAAACAAATGAGTACAATTTGTGTACATTATCTATTTCAGAGCTGGAAGACAAAAAAGGGAAAACACTCATGCTAGCATAATGAGAGGATCAAGAAGATTAAAAATGAAGCGTTTTGAGTTTCTATATTTTGTAATTTTAATTATTCTGAAGATAGAGGGATTCCAACCGTTTGAGGTTGAGAACTTTTGTATAAATGCATATTCAAAAGAATGAAAAAAGGCTGCTTATTTCCGGTTGTAATCGAGAAAACTCTCCTCATTGAGCATTAATACAAGTGCAGACCAGAGATTTCACATTTCATCCATTTGAGTTATGTGTTCTTCTGTCTTTCCACATTCTAGAATTTTTTCATATATTTCCTTGATGAATGCCTGATCACAATTTAGTACAACATCTACTGTGGTTATATTTCATTTAGTTATCTAATAACAAACAAATTTTCCTCTGTATTTACTGTTAGTAGATACAAGACCTGTGAATTAATTAGATTTCTACATTTTATGCTTCATTTAAGGTTACATTATCTATTTTCTTCTTCTGTAAAAAAGTAAGATTCTTATGTATTTGATGCCTTGATTTGTCTAACAACTTTATGTTTTTCTCCCATTACATCCGATATTTTCAAATTTAACTCGGACACAAAAAACAACCTTTGAGCTGTGACACCATTAATTCATTTTAAGGAAATTTTCTCACATAACTGGGATAGAAAAAGTAAAATTTTAAACTTTCCTCATTTTCGGATGCCTGACATTGTTCTTTGAGCCTTGAGTACAAACCGAGGAACAACAAAGTGCAAGGTATGGAAGATGTCGGTGTACTCTGGCACCATCTGGTCTCTCTCTTAATGCAAAGTTTTCCATGTTGTGTATTGGTCATCATAGTTTTCAACATGGTATAATTCCTCATTGACGACATCAACAAAGGCTTCCCAAGTGAGTGCTCTCTTGAATTTCATAGACTCGTCTTTTTTGTGTCTCTCCCAGTAACTTTCCCACCAATATTTGACATGGGGAAGGGCTTTAAGGAGCACGAAGGAAATATTTTCTGTGTTGATTATTTTTTGAACAAAGTAATAACCCTCTAATCGATTTAACCATTTATCCAAACCATATACATCCATATATCCTTCAAATAAAGGGATATTAAAGTTAACTTGTACCTTGAAGGGTGTCACACCTGTGAAATGGCTACTTGTTGAAGGTGTTGCGCTCGCTGTAGGAAATCATCGAAGGATCAAGGTGAAGTTTTCCATCATCTCGTTCCTCTATCATACGAGGTCTTCCTTAAGAAACATCTAGATATGATCTCTTGCTTCGTCATCTCTATTTTCTTCATCCATGAGAGGCTTCTGAGACCAACGAGAGAGGTCGTCCCCAAGTGAAACTAGTTTGAGACCCAACTCTCTATACCTTGACCATGTCATAGACATGCATCGAGAAATACCAAGGAGAATATTTCTGTAATACCATTGTTCCGGATTATATTGAGTATGAAATGGAACCCACATAGAAATATAGAGAGTACAACAATACAATGAAACCCAACTTATATTAATGAATAAAATAATAGAACACTATAGAACACAAACTGGCTAGAATGGTGGTAGATTATCTCTGAAGAGAAAGAGATGTCGGCTATAATCATTTGTAGAAATCTAATTATAAAGAGGTCAAAAAGGTCCTTTTATCATGAAGCCTAAAAAACAAAGAGGAAAAAACCTAAACATCAAAACCCTAACCTAAGAAGATGAAACACCAAAAGTATTGTGGGCCCCAAGGTGGTTAGTTGATACATCAACTTCCTGGGGTCACTAATTTTGCATACAATCTCCGTTTTGGGTGCGTGATAGCTCATTGGAAAGAAATATCCGAGGATTGCAACTTTTGGTTGGGGAAAAGGTATGTTGTTAGCAACTCTTGACCCCCCAAATGTCCAAAAAGCATCGTTTAAGGCCTCAAAATGGCCCCAAAATTTTGGGACCCGAAAAATTGTAGAAAAAATGCCAAGAACGTAGAGAAACATTGATTCAACGTAAGAGGTGGGTGGCCACCGATAACCACCTAAATAACTCTTTTATCAAGAACACCTATTTGAGACTAGTTTCAGGACGAGGTAAAAAACACAATTTTCATAACATGTATTTCCAATAGTGTAGCAGACTAGAATATGAAAATTTTACCACATATAATTAGCTATGTCTCCTTAGGCTCCCAAAAATTTCACTATCTCAAACTTCCTAGAACTTTTTTTTTAGTGAATATATCGATATGACTCATTTGAAATACCTAAACCCAAGGATTGTATGCTCTAAAACTAAATGTTATGCACCAAACACCCAGATAACATAAAAATAGAAAGAGAAGTAACTCCATACCTTGAAAATGAGAGAGGAAAATGAATGAGAATCCTCTTCGAGGGGGAAAAATCCATTTACAATATAATAAATGCATAAGATGAGATGATCTCTAAAACTAGGTCTCCTTGATATGTATAGGAAACAAAGGGTACAATTACAATGAAAGGTTATAACTGACCATTAAAGGGCCCACCCAAACAATAATGACAACACTAATATAACAATAGAAATGTAATAACTCAATATCTATGGATTAGCATTTTCTTGTCCATGGTGTAGGATTGAGGTTTTGGCTAATTCTTTCTAAAATGGGGGGAAACCCTATTTTTGACACCTTAGTTTATCTCTTTTTTAATTAAAACAAATCTAAGAAAAATTGGATATTTTGGTCAAGTATGTAGATATTCCCTTTGGATCCAACACTTTATGTGCTTATGATCAAAGCCCATAAATATCTCCCTCATGATCGCGCCTCATGTGTGCTGATAAAGGGTATTCCTCTCCCTAGACTTGGTGAGAGCTAAAAGGTCAATGAACATTTTATCAATGACTCATGCATTACTATTATGGAAGAACAAATAAATATATTACCTTCACTTATATTAGTAGGGGTTAAAACTTCTTCTTTAGGCATCGATTACAAGAGAAAACAATTATGATGAAGTTTCATAAGGGTTATTCTGAACTTAGTAAGTTTGGGAAAATTATGTGAATATTGACCATACATGTTGTGTAACACACAAGTATGGTTGGTATGCAATGATTATTTTTACTACTTTTCCATGTTAGGAAGAGTTATTTAAATCACAAGGATGGATTTCTTAGAACTCTCATCTTTAAGGTGGAGACGAATTCACAAGGCTAAGTTTTTTTAGCATTGATAGGTGGCATGGCCATGGACGTCACAAATAACACAAGGTAAATGGTCCTTATTAGGTGCAATGGTCCTAGTGGTCACACTACTTCCCAAAAAGTATTTTTCTTGACCCCAACACCCTGCTTACTTGGAGTAGTCTCAATGGGGGAAACTGAATTTTGATTTGACATTGGAAGAGGTACATTCAAAGTACCCACTAGTTGTATATGAGTTAAAACCAATTGAGATGTGGGAGGTGGGTTAGGTGGTGTGATATACCACACTAAGAGACCTTGGGTTTACCCTTGAAGGTTTAATGTTGCCATCACAGGGGTTTCGACTATACTAGGTGGAAGAAATAAAAAAGGGAATTGTCCAATAGGTGATCCTTCCTAGGAATTGCTTGTCACTAGAGAAGGAGCGAGATTATTGTTGGGTTAAGAAGAATATTATCTAGATGTAATGATGCACATTTGGGATGTTACTTCAGGGGGAATGCATGGTGGTGGTACATAAAAGTGACTAAGTAATAAGGGATATTTGAAAACGCCTATAACAAATTCAATAAATGAAGGCATAGAAAGTATCCCTTCAAGGGTTGGAAAAACATTGTCATGATTAGAAATTGACTTATAATTGTGATATGTAATCTGATTGAGCGTCACAACCTTTCCTCGATGGGGAAACACCATGAGTGAAAAATTATAGATGAAACAATCGTCATGGTATACATATAACTATGTCCTAACAAAATGTTATAGTCAAGTTGGGAATCTACAACTCCAATGTCAATCAAGACATTATTTCCAAATAGTTTGATGTGAACATTTTATAGAAGTCTTTGTCATTGTGAAGGATGGCCATGATACACATGAAGGGTCATAAGTGAGGGTGTCAATTTTGGAGAACCTAAATTTTTAAAAATATGATTTGACATGACATACATGGAAGCCCCTTCAATGATAATGCAACAAT
>JZKD02S1538092.1:177984-188120 GCA_000966675.3 Picea glauca | reverse complement strand
ATTCAATACTTTAGAACTAGGGAAAGAGTAGTATTCTGTCACAGTTTGTTCCAGATCCAGGTGGATCTGAGGAGATTGGTCTGTGTCCGCACTCACGAATTTATCCTAGAACAACAGACTAAAATAACTAATAAAATAATCGAAGATATGCTTAGAATGTATGTTATGAATAGACCAAACAAATGGGGAGAATATTTACATTTGGTTGAATTCACATATAATAATCATTCCCAAGATTAAGCTAAACTTAGTCTTTTTGAAATTCATTATGGAAGAAAATGTAACACCCCTGTTTCTTAGAGTAATATTTTCCACAAATCCATGATAGGACCTAAAATGTTAAAGGAAATGGAAGTAATAGTGAAACATGTACAACATAATTTAAAAGTAGCTTAGGACAAGCATAAGAGTTATGCAGGCTCCAAAAGAACTCCAAGAGAGTTCAATATTGGAGACCATGTGTATATAAGAGTAAGGTCTAAAAATATTTTTTTAAGACTCGAAAGGTATACTAAATTATCTCCTAGATATTGTGGTCCCTTCAAAGTTCTTGTACAAATAAGACATGTATCCTATCAACTTGCACTTCCATCCACAGTAAAAGTACATGATGTATTCCACGTTTCATTATTAAAAAAATATACATATGATCCTACTCATGTTCTGGATTAGAATATGATATAGGTGGAACCCAAGGGCGATTTCTGTGTATATCCATATCATATTCTAGACAAGAGGCAACTTACACTTTGGAATCGATCCATCGGACAAGTAAAGGTGCAGTGGAAGCACCTTAGTCCCGCTACATGAGAAATGGAGGATCATATGCAAAAAGAATATCCATTTATTTTCCAAAATGATCTAGACCAATATTAGATAACAATGAGGAAAATGTTAAGTTCTAGGGGGGGTGGATGTGATACCTCGGAATTTCAAAATTTTAAATTATTATTATTTTTTATTATTATTTATTAGCACATTATGGATCCTTGTGATCTAACTCAGAAAATTATTGTTTTATTTATTTTTTTAATAATAAAAAAGGAAGCACATGTTAATTGGGACTGTTAGAAGAGAGAATCCATTAATTCAAAATATAAGTACCAATTGACAACAAAATGGGAACAATTGGTGAATATTTGTTGAGTTAACTCAATTAAAGTGAGACAAATGTTTAGGATTTTAGGGAATCGAAAGGAACATGTGTAAATATCAAATTGACAGGTTGTCAATGAAAAGGAGTCTCGTTCATGTGTCAAAGACTTAAAAAAATATTATAAAATAAAATAAGAAAAAACGAACGTGATTCCATTTTGAAGCAGATGTGAAATCTGAGAAAAAATTACATGAGACAAAAATCCTCACGTAAACCTTGTGTCTCTACAAACTACAACAATTAACTTGGTATGTTCTTGTATATGGATTTGGCTCAGGGGTGACAGAGTGGGAATATGTGGCAGCTCTGATCTATGGTGTTAGTGTTCTATAATTTGCTCAAGGGTAAAAGTCTGAATCGATTGTTGGACATATATTAGGATGTTGAAGAAATGGTGTTTGAAAGGGTAATGAAGTGGTCCTAGGGATTCTTATCATAATTTAAAGTGTGAAACTATTAATCACTAACCTTCATCAATGAATCAAATCCAAACGATAGAATAAAATGTCAAAAGGAACCTCGCTCCACAAGTTCGTTGTGCAAGTTCACTATGCAAGTTCTGGAAATGATTGTTTTTGTAGTCAACTTCAAACTCTGTTTCTAACCAAATGAAAAGGAATGTTAGAAAATTGAAAGAGAAGTTTGTAAAAAATGAGCCCATTCAAAAAAACCTCTCTCAGTTTCTTCACAGGTGTTAAGGTTTGGAATATTCGAATGGATCTTTACATCATATGTTTCATATTTAAACATTTAATGATTTCTTGTTTTAGTCATTATCTTTTGGCACGGATCCCAAGATACTAGAGATGAATTTTGGAAAACGAAAGACGTTTTGTCAAGAATGAACCTGTTTACAAAAACCTCTCTCGGTTTTGTAACAACTATCATGATTAGAGAGATATGATGTGATCTTTGACCCCTGTTTTCCAGAAAATTGATTTATATTTCCTAAACGTGTTGCTAGAATAATGTAATCAGATCCAAAATTTGAGGAGAGTGGTTGAAGATCGAATTATCTAGCGTAGAGATGGATTTTTCCTTTATATTGGATCATTTTGAATGTACAAAGGGTTGGAAGAAACATAGAGGAGATTTCTTTTGAACATTTTGTAATTTTTCTGAAGTTTAATGAAATATTAGTGCAGAAGTACAGTGTTATTCATACCAGAGATTCTTGTGGTGGTGATACGAAGTGTGTATTTCCCTCTCATGTATGTATTTCTTGTGTTCTTTTATCATTTCATATGCAACCTTTATATGGTTAAATTGGAAACCTAATGGTCTGGAATTTATCTAATATTGATGTTTTACATTCAAGTAATTTAAGTATTATTATCTCTTCTTAACTCAATCATAATTCATCTCAGTTGGTGCTATAAATGTGGTTAATTTTTTTCTGTCTATTCCATCATACACCAACAATATTTACACTGAACGATTGTCACTTATCTAGCCTCTGTTTCCTTTATAGCTCTACCACTGGTCACTGATAGTTCTATTTCCTTCAAAGTTGACTCCATGCCCAAACGATTTCTCCCTTTGCTCTGCCACCACATAATAAAACCTTATTTCTATCTTAGATCTGGCCATTGAGCCTAATTTACATTGAGAGAGCCCTCCATGGTTTCCCTCTCCTAACCAAGGGAAATTACAGAGTGATAACATTTTGGCATTGTTGTCTAGGAGTGAAAGTGAAATATTCCCTCGGATAAACGACAAAGTTCAGATTTGACTTATGATGGTGAACATACTCCAAACAAATGAAGGTTGTACCATTCACTTGGAAACTCTAATCGAGCTTCAAGTTAGTTTCAAAGACTCCATTAGAAGATGAGCTCATTTGACAGAGACATGGAAGGACATCATGGGAAAACTAGGTATGAAATCTTAGTCTTTTTCCAAGAAATCTTATTTTTTTTTATCAGATATCTCTTGCCTTTTCCTAAACATGTTAAAATAATTTTCCTTTACATGTTGTATTATAATAAGAACCACAAATCTATATTTGAAAATCCTTCTTTTAAAGATGCATATTCTTCTTTTAAAGCTGCATATCCTTCTTATTAAATTGTTGAACTTGACTAAAAACCTTCATCTAAGTCACATGATGTTCATGAACAATATGATGAGTTTCATGAGATCAAGACTGATGTATTTCCTTATGTTCACAATCCTATACCTTCTACTATCTTGTAGAGATACAAACCTTTATAACTACCTTATGTCCTTCATAATTTTCCTCCAAAGAACTATAAGTACCTACATTTGTTCGATGTAGAACATGATATCCTCACAGCTGAGAAACATGTCTAAGATTTTGACCATTTTGCAAATTTGTTTGAGATTGATTATGATGATGTGCTTTTCCAAGAATTTTCTCAATCAATACAGGGAAATGAAAAGGAATGGTTCATGGATTTGCATCTTGAGTCAATTATTTCATGGGATAAATTGAGAGAAGTCTTTTTGAAATTTTGGGGTGAGGGGATGCCTTGTGATATACTCCTTTCATTGTTTTACTCCACGAGGAGAATGAAAAATGAAACCATCTCAAGTTTCAGTAGGAGCTTTGCTAGTTTTTATTATAAAATGCCCAAATAGATCCAAACACCTAAAGTTGTTGATATGATTTGTTATGCAACAACTCTTCCTCCATATGTGTCTCTCCTTCTCCTTCTATTGGAAAGGAGGTCAGTTAACTTGTAGCAAATGATTGTTGACGCTCATGAAGTTGAAGATAATTTACAATCTTGTGGTAAGTTATATGAGCAGATTGGGAATGAAGAGTTAGATGGTGAAGTGTATGAACATGAAGCCGAGCATGAAAAAAAAGGCGTTGGTTAAGCTTTTGCTCCATGTCATGATAAGTAGTGAGCCGATTTTTTTAAGTTTTCACTTGTAGACAGTCAAGAAAGTGAATTTGCAAATCATATTGTTGAGGAGAAAGTTGATGTCACAATTTTCATGTTTGATGACATTGCAGATGTAGATGATTTTCCCAGGTATGATGAGTACAATTATGACTATGAGGTTGATTTTCTAGAGCATCCAGTTGCATGTTCTCCATCAGGAAGTGTTCAGTTTCAGTAGTTTCATCGGATCACTTAGCCTGCATGTTACAGTTATGACAATGGAAATAAGCATAAGAGTGAGTTTGTTGGTGAAAATTATCTTCCTTTCTTCTTTTCTTCAATTGAACTGTTAGAATAAAATTTCAAGATCATAACCAAAGCTGAGGAGTGCAATTATATGCAAAGAGATATTACCTTTTTGGAGCAAGCTGGCAACAATACAAATCAACAATTTATTTGTGTTCTTCACGACTCTGTAGTTGACTATATGGAAGATTTTAGAAGTCAAAATTTGCAACCATTGAATAACCCTGAGTTGGAAAATGAAGATAATGACCAGTAAATGTCATAATCAACCATCTATTTCTTGCAAGAAGGGGGTTCATCGTAGAAATTTAGTGCAAATTTTCAGCTTCTTTTTATAACTATCAGTTAGATTTGTATGAAGGAAAAAATCTAGTTGGAGGGGTCACACATTAGAGTGACAATATTGAGAAATGTTTCGACATCAGTTTGCATTATTTTAATGATCCTTTTGCAGCATGTTTGGAGACAGTAAGTGGGCCCATGATTTCAATTTTTAAGTTATTGTCAATATTAAGTTTGTCTCCAATTTTTTATTTGAGTTTCCCTTAAGAAAGTATTGCATTGTGTTCCTGAGCAAAGACATGCAACAAAAGAAAATAATGGATAAAATGTGTATATGGTTGCATTGGGTATTTGACTTCACTTGATTCAAAAAATCATGGATCAGATTAGAGTAAGATTGTTGTGCTAATAAGCTTGTTGAACAAGAATTTGTTTCAATTTGGATTCTAGAAGTACGGTTTTAAATGTGTGCATAGTTAAGTTTTCAGTTGTCAGTAACAATCAGTTTGGATCATTGAGTTTTATGTTTCTGTTTGATTTTACACTGTCAATGATGTTAGCTTCAATTTTCTATTAGCAGTTTGAAGAGTGGGTTTGGTTTAAGTTGGAGAAGGACAGAAGTCAGTTTTTAGGTTGGGAACAACCCAATGGATGAAGGAAACTGGTCAACGGGTTCTTTTCTACCTTACAAAAAGGACAACATCCCTGTTGGAGCCAATTTTATTTTTCTATAATTTGCTCAAGGGTCAAAGTCTGAATTGAGTGTTTGACGTATTTTAGGATGTTGAATAAAATGGTGTTTGAAAGGGTAATGAAGTGGTCCTAGGGTTGTGTATCATATTATCAAGTGTTAAAATATCAATCAATGACCTTTAGTCATTAATCAAAGCCAAACAATATAATAAAATGTCAAAAGGAACCTCGCTTCACAAGTCTGTTGTGCAAGTTCACTACACAAGTTCTAGAAATGATTGTTTTTGTAGTCAACTTCAAATTCAGTTTGTGACCAAATGAAAAGGAATATTTTAAAAATGAAACATCCTTTTGTCAAGAACTATCCCATTCACAAACACATCTTTCAGTTTCTTCACAGGTGTCATGGTTTGGAATATTTGAATGGATCTTTACAACCTATTTTTCAGATTTAAACATTTAATGATTTTATGTTTTAGTCATTATATTTGGGCACAGATCTCGCACTGCTGGATAGGAATTTTGGAAAACGAAAAGATGAGTTTTCAAGCATGATCCCATTCATAAAATCCTCTCTCATTTTTGTAACAAATATCATGATTCCATAGATATTATGTTATCTTTGACCCCTATTTTCCATAAAATTGATTGCTATTTCCTTGCAAGTAGCTCTAAACATCTTGCTATAATAATTTAATCAAATCCAAAATTGGAGGAGATTGGTTGAATATATACTTCTCTAGATTAGGTATTGTTTTTTTCCTTTATATTGGATCATTTTGAATGTACAAAGGGTTTGTAGAAACATAGAGGAGATTTATTTTGAACATTTTGTAATTTTTCTGAAGTTTAATGAAATATTAGTGCAGAAGAATAGTGATATTCATATTAGAGATTCTTGTGGTGGTGATATGAAGTGTGTGTTTTCCTCTATTTCCTTTTTACTCTTCTTGTATTGGTATTTTTCTTAGTTAGGATTCTTTATGGGTTATTCTGATTCTATCTTACTATCACATATTGATCCTGGTTCAAATTTGATAATCTCCCAACAAAATCCATTTAAAACTATCGGCCCCTCTGGTAGACTAGAAGGAAACACAACACATATTGTGTAATGGACATTATCACTTGAGATATCTCTATGGGTGGTTGCAATACTCAGGTGTTTGCAACTTGGGAATGAGCGAAGATCTGCGGTTTTGCTCTGTAATATTTATTCATTCAGTTTAACATCTAATTATAACAGTCATTCTATTCATACATGTGGAATACCGGATCTACCTAGTTACTTAATTTATCTAACATTCAACAATTAATCAAACATACAGACACATACATTCTTTCATGTTGAAGCAGTTCTTAATTTTTATCCCTAAGGCCTAAATTTTTCTTTTTCGGGTTTCGACTTTTCACAAAACACGAGTTTCGTTATCAATCCTAAGCACATGATACCTTTTCTTAAAGTTTTTAATTATTCGGATAATGAAAGGGACAAGACCCCCGACGCTTTTTATTTGAAATTATTTAAAACGTGTTAAATTTTACAACTAATGATTTTAAAATAAAGCTCAAATAATTTTCGGGACTCGGGGTTTGTTACAAAGAAATTTTTCGATGCAAATCGACTCGCAAAATCCCAATCCTCGATTTTCTGAAATGTTGAAGTTTTAACTAAAACATGGATTAATTAATTCCCTTTTAAGAAAGGTTAAGGGTTAAGATAATCATGTCGTGATTTCAGGATTGGCGGTTCAGTGAGATCACATCTCCTGTGATGATGTTTCTCAAAATTTCGAATCACGAAACACCGATCCACATTTCACGTTCAATCAAACTAATTTTGTTTTGGCCTTAATCATTATTAGTTAGTTAATTAAGATGACTTAAGTCTTTCTTTAAAACAAAAAGTAAAACTGTCGCTATTTCGCGATTTCGGAGATCAGATTTCATTGATAACACACTTCTCGATATCAGGATCCCCAAAATCTCGAAAAAGTTTAAATCTCAATTAATTAATTTGCTAAAAATCTTTTCAGTCTTGATTAAAAAAAATCGCGATTTCGCATTTTTGGAAATCGTTTTTCATCGACGACATACCTCTCGACATCATGATTTCCGAAATCCTGAAAAGAAAAGTTTTCATCTTTAATCTATGATTAACACTAATTAACCTTTTTTCAAAACATGATTAATGGTAATCAATCTTTAAGTGCTTATTCAAGTTTCGATTTCTGATTGAGTAAGTGTCTCTTTTTCTTTAAAAACCCGAAGACACCTAAATATGGACATTAAATGCGTATCTCGGAAATATATTTTCTGCATTAAAAGCCTTAGATTCGTGACAACTATGTCAATCATGTCATTTTTTAAATATATTCAAAATGAACATTCAAATGTATGTGTTTTCATTTTAATCTGAGCTCGTTCATCTATTTTCTGTGACAGGTTTTCAATTAAATGTAGAAGTTATGGCACCCAAAAAGGCACCAAAGAAGAATGAAGACACATAAGAAGGAGATATCATCTCTGGCACTACTCACGCTATAGATTCTATCAAATATTGGACTCAAATCTCCAAATTGCTGGAATACGAGTCTGAGAATGCTCATCCTGATTCCGAAAATCATTTCCGAGACATAGCTGAGTTAGAGCTTTATAAGATCTTTGTGCGCCCGCGGCTCGTGGCATACAATGATATGATCAGCTAGGCCCTGGATAAGGTCGATATCCCAACAAGGAGAATCATAAATGACCAAGGAGTTATCGTCAGCTCATTCAGGCCAGAGCACATACAAGTAATGTATAAATTCTCGCTAAATCCCAAACATACTTTTAATGCTGAATTTTTAGCAGAGTTTCAGACGAAAGAATGTATTGAAGAAAACTAGACATATTTGGATATGATTAGAGAATGGACAAGATGTCCAGCAAAGTTTAGAGCTTATTCCCATGGGATTTATGTCACATCATACTTGAATGAATACATGGTATATGTAGCCATAATGTTATGTAGACTTTTTGGGAGAAAAGATCCCTGTCATTTTCATGCAGATTGGGTGCCCTTTTTAGAAGAAGCTTCAGAAGGAAATGGTTTTAATTCGCATAAGATTTTGTCAGATAACCTAACACAGGAAATATTAAACTACAAAGAAGTGAAATCAAAGGGACAACCAACAACTTTTTACATGTCAGCATATATTATGGATGCAATCTGTTATGTGACTCTTTTTCCTTTAATGAATTGGAGCTGGAATATTTCCTACCCAGAACCCATTCATAAATATCATTCGGCCCTTTGGGAAGAAAATTCTAAGGATGCATTTTATGAGGTGTATCATTTTATTATAATTCCGATGCATAAAATATTTTTTGGATGCAAACCACCTCGCATTTCTGATGCAATCACATAAAATCTTAAAGCAATTGTCGACTGGTTTATTGAGGAGAATTTCTCCTACATTAGGGTTTACGATTGTTCCATTCCTCCTCATGCACTCCTTAAATTCCTACCAGACAGATTGGTTTGCAGGGAGGTAGCCCATCAGATAGTAAAGGGTGGTGTTGGATTAGAATTAAAAGCAGCTCAGAAGAAATCATGGTCATCTTTCCCTGTTCATATTGGAAAATTTTCTTTATTAAATTTAGGCCATTCCAAGGTAGAGGCTGAATCATTAGAAGAAGTCACTACTGCATTTGGGTCAAATTCCGATGGCGCATTCGACACAATTTCCACTTTCTATTGTCGGAAGATTGATAAACCTTAGACCCCCTCAAACGTCGTTTCACATGACGTCTGTTTTTCGACGACCTAGTTTTCGTCTGTATTGTGACGTTTCAAACGTGGCAAGACCGACGTTTCAAACGTGGCAACTGAGACGTTGCAAACGTGGCAAGACTGATGTTGCAAACGTGGCAAGTGAGACGCTTCAGATGTGGCAAGACCGATGTTTCAAACGTGGCAAGTGAGACGTTGCAAACGTGGAAAGTGAGACGTTTCAGACTGGCAAGAGAGATGTTTCAAAGGTGGAAAAAGAGACGTTTCAAAGGTGGCAAAAGATAAGTTCTTACGGTGGCAAGAGAGAGGTCTAAAACGTGGGAAGAGCGATGTTAAGAGGTATCATCTCTGACGTGGTTGCTATGGAAGCGACACTCCAAGATGTCGCAATAGCGACCTTCTTGTAGGTATTTAAAAAAAAATACAATATCAATACTAAGAGGGAAAGGTACATTAACCTTTGCTAAGATACTAGCCATATCAATATTTAAATCTATATCATTGGTCTATATTTAAGAAACTCATATTTTTTTATTAACAATTTTTCCTCTTAGTTTATGTATCCATTAGATACAACAAAAGTTGCAATCAATCCATCAATCCACTGTTTTAAGGGTTTCGACAAAAGTTGCAATCAATCCATCAATCCACTGTTTTAAGGGTTTTGAAAAAAGTTGCAATCCATCCAATATGTTTCAAGTATCTTGGCATTTCCAAATTAAAATGTCATGTAAAATCCTTTAAAAATTAAAGACGATGGATGCTTCAAAGTCCAAGTCCATTTGGAAACACAAACTAAGAAATCCATGTAAGATCTCCTTTCAAAAGTGAATTAACTAAAGATGACGCTTCACATTTCAAACTCATTTTGGAGACACCATTCAAGAAATCCCATACCCATAAACTAAAGATAATGCTTCACATTTCAGGCCCATTTTGGAGACACCGCCATTCAATAAATCCAATACCCATAAACCAAAGATAATGCTTCACATTTCAGGCCCATTTTGGAGACACCATTCAAGAAATCCAATACCCATAAAGTAAAGATAATGCTTCACATTTCAGGCCC
>JZKD02S1538092.1:157044-177196 GCA_000966675.3 Picea glauca | reverse complement strand
TGTAAAATCCTTTAAAAATTAAAGACGATGGATGCTTCAAAGTCCAAGTCCATTTGGAAACACAAACTAAGAAATCCATGTAAGATCTCCTTTCAAAAGTGAATTAACTAAAGATGACGCTTCACATTTCAAACTCATTTTGGAGACACCATTCAAGAAATCCCATACCCATAAACTAAAGATAATGCTTCACATTTCAGGCCCATTTTGGAGACACCGCCATTCAATAAATCCAATACCCATAAACYAAAGATAATGCTTCACATTTCAGGCCCATTTTGGAGACACCATTCAAGAAATCCAATACCCATAAAGTAAAGATAATGCTTCACATTTCAGGCCCATTTTGGAGACGACATTTAAGAAATCCCATGCCCATGTAAGATCCTTTCAGAAGTGAAGAAACTAAAGATAACACTTCACATTCTAGAACTATCTGGAGAGGTCCAAAAAGTCCAATAAGCATTCGTATCAAAAAGTCCAATAAGCATTCGTATCTGATAATAATATTATACCATATTTATACCATATGATCGTTTGGAGCATCCAGGCTCAAAATGGCCTAAAGCACAATGGAAAAAAGATGTAAGTAAATAAAACCCACCTTCTATTTTATTGAAAAGGATGCTCATTTGCTCAAAACCGACTCCCATTGGAACAAAACAGTAGTTCATATATAATATTACAAGCGTGCAGCAAGGTAATAGGACGATAAGCTTTTTTATAAGTTGGTTTGATTCCTGGCTGCCTTCTGATCCACTTTTTCCTCGTACGAAGCCTTGAAGGAGAAAAAGGAAAAAGAAAAACGAATAGAAGTTGTAGTAATCAAAGTTGCACATTTGACATTTTGTTAATGAGATGCATCGATAACATCTTAATCGGATTGGGCTTGCATGTTGCCACGCACTCCAAAAGAAATTGGAACCTACTATACGCTTGGGTTTTCATCTTTGAGATTTCTTCTAACAAATACTTGCATTCACCACTCCAATCTACTGGGCTACATGAACGAACTTTAATGTGCTGCCTCATCTCATTCATGTACTCGGTCTGTGCTACGTTGACACGAAGGACGTGTGGAACCCACATCGCCTTCTTAAGCTCTATCCGGTAAGCCTTCTGATTCGCTTCCTGTGAAACACAAATATCGCTCATTGTTAGGCTTTAAGAGAACCCAATTCTAATTGGAACTTTAATTGTAATGCACTATGCAAGTACTATACCTCAGATCTAATAATTGCAAGCTCATCTGCTATGTGCCGAAGGATTTTCTCTACTTGGTCACTGAAAACAGAAAGCCAAGCTTCACCCCTTGAATCGGTCGCCTGGACCACCATAATATACCTATAGCACCTGCAAGCGTGAAAAGGAGAAAGTTATTGAAAAATTATGAAATTTTGAGAATATTTAGAGCAGAAAAAACTGGTGATACACTCTGATGCTTAGAACTAACGATACACTCTGAACAACTCCAATGACATCTGCAGAAAATCACACCAGACAATTCAATCATGTGATGGAAGATAGGGATGAAAGTGAAACGCCCAATTACCAAACTAAGATTTTTACTGTTCAAGCCAAAGGATGCACACCAACTGATCCAGGGGGATATTGGTGGCCACCCATCTTTTCCAACTAGCTCAAAACAACTTTATGGCAATTTTGACAATTTACTATTTTTAGCAGGTTTTAACTTTCGGGGCCATTTTGAGAGCCTAAATGAAGGTTTTTCTAGATTGAGGTTCTCAATGATAGCCGAAGGCATGATTGAGCCCCCAAAATGAATCTCCTCGAAGATACCTTTCCAACGAGCTATCACACACCTAAAACGGAGATCGTATGCAAAAGTTACGACCTCGTGAAGTTGATGCACCAACTCACCCAAACGGGGCCCACATGACTTTTGGCGCTTCATCTCGTAGGGTTAGGTTTTTGGATGTCTAGGACTTTTGGCATTCTCGATTATTGTAAAAAGGCCTCCAGAGCCTCATTGTAACCACCTTCTTGCAAATGCGAGTAGCCATCACATCTCTTCTCAGAGATAAGCTGCCACCATTCTAGCGAGTCTATCACTCCATATTTTTACAGTCTCTATACATTTCTTTGATTAATATAAATCGTGTATTACTGTATATCTGTGTTTATGGGTGCATCTCTGATACATTTCTGTTATATTATTGAATATCTGAAATATCTCTGTGCATTTCTTTATTATATCTCCGCTCATTTCGTGCCGAAAATAATCCGGATCACCAACAAGATCCCTTGAATTGACATATGGACCAAGCTCATCAACCTTGACAAAGTTATACTTGAATTTTGGAATATGGGTTCCTTCCTAGACTAAAAGATATGCAAGAAATTCAGAAAATGAAAAAGGACTTAGAGGAGGCTAAACAGATAATACATGTCACACAGGCGTAGGTCCAAAAGCTGAGAGAAGAAAATAAATAGTTACAAGATAAAATTAGTTCTATTATTAATGAAGTAGTAGAACTTGAAATTTTCAGGACACAGGCATTGGGGATATATTTTAAAATAGAGGAAGAACAACATAAGGTGTTTTTGAATCTAGAAATAGTCCAGAATTATTTTCAAGAAACAAATAAATCCTTGGAAAATGTTTTCCAGAAGGAAAGGGAAGTGAAAGTGGATAGAACAACTTTCCAAAAGGCAGTAGCCCTCTCAACCAAGGAAGAAGTCGGAAGGATTCATAAATTATCCATTTCTGAACAGGTTAAAGGGGATATAATGCTTAAGGTGTGGGAAGCAGGCCTGGTCGAATATAAAAGATTGACCAAAGATGTCAATGATGATTTCCAGGAAATTTTTAATCTCTTAGAAAGAACTTCTTTGAATATCGGAACAAATGACTGCCCCGGATTATTAGGTGAGATTAATATTGCCAAGCATCAACTAAAGTTCAAAGAAGAGTTGGAGGAAATGAAGACATAGATTTCAAAAATTAAATTAATAAATATCACCGAAATCAACAAATGGATGGTCACACTGAACTTAAGGTTGCAAACTATTAAGTTCATAGGGAAGATGATAGAAAATCGTTTGCCTAAATTACAGAAAATATTTTTCTTATTTGAAGCAAATGAGATACCAGAAGCTCCCAGAACGTTTGTGAAATTTTCGGGAAAGTGTGTTCAGTGTCTTGAAGTGGAAAAAGGAAGTTCTTCAACAGAACCATAAAAACATTTTTTAAAAGTTTTTATCATTAGAAATTAGAAAGGAAATGTAAACGGTTGACATTATTCATATATGTAACCATAATATTAGGAAGTTGGTTAGTCACCAACGAGAAAATTTTGATGAAGATGTATAAATGTATTTTCTGAAGACTGAGAAATGGATTTTACTTTTGGGGGAGAGAGACGATTGTAACAACAGTTTTCAATCCATCATATATACTTTACAATCGAGATTCTAAATACTGCAAATTTGTAGCTATGCGTTCTTCAACCCTGTTTACTATACTTTATTGTATCTTTCGTTCAATGTTTTTCTAATGAATAATCAATTTGAAGTTATCTGCATGTTCAGATTGGTTTGGATATCAAATTATTTACAGTTTTTCCTCTGAAATTGCTATCAACGATTTTAAGACCTGTTAATCATTTGAACCTTAATACTTAACTTTCATTAGAACCTCGTTTTCTTTCTTTATTATCTGTCAAAATATGAGATTCTTTCTTGATTAAAGCCTCATATTTTTCTGTAGTACTTATTTGTTATTTTATAATTCTCAAATTGTTGCAAATCCAGGAAACGGCCTCGAATGTATTTTTGTTAGTGTTTTGAATTTTAAAATTGTTTTTCCTATTATCATCTCTTAAAAGTTTAAAGTAACATTTGATTAAAATTCTTTCACGATTAAATAAAATCTCATCCTCCATGATTGTTCCATGTAGCAGACAACCCAACATTGAACCTGACCTTCAAGATCAAATCAGTGTTGCCTTGAACCTATTTAATACCATCTTACAAACAACAACTAACTGGGTAGAATTAGAACGTTCATGGGTTGCTATTGAGAGAGATATTAGCATCCAAGAACAACAGGAAGCTAGATAGAGACAGTTGAGAAACTGATTCTGTTTCACCCTTCCTTTTCATTTCTTATCCTCAAGATTATTCCTTTAAACAATTATGGATGTCTTGACGATATACTTTACAGCCTTAAAGTAAAAACTCAGGAACAACACTTCACATAACACAAGTGTTACTGTGGTTCACCCCCTCTTGGGATACGTTCACAAAGATATGTCTCTCAAGATTTTATTATGGTTCAAAAATATGTCACGCCGCATGTGTTTACAATATTAGGTCTCACCCTTTTCCACAAGCTCCTCGATCCTTGTGAGGCTGACTAGATCACACCACGCTCCTAAACCTATGATCTAACCCTCGAGATCGAGTCACTCACTACTTCCCTTTCTCACCAGCTTAATGACTCGTACAGTTCTTACAACTCTCTCTCCCTCGGTGTATATATGTATATCCCTCCCTCCGTCTATTTGTCTGTCTCCTAAGTACTGCTTATTTATATCCTTGACTCACTAGCCATTACAATACATTACAAAAAACCTAAACCTAGCGTCGTTAGGTCTTCCTTCCATGCGTGCCTTGCTTGCTTCTCTTACATGTGATGATTTTCTTTCGAGCTATCCTTTCGTCCTTGCATGTTTCTCCTCAAAAAATAGACTTTCTTCCTGACTTGGCCTGCATCCAATAGGCCCACAAGACTAACAAGTGCCTCATCCCGAGCCACCTAAACTTTGTGCGCTTCTTCAACAGCTCCTGCGAGAGCCTACAACTTCTCTGTGAGTTTTTTTTCTTGTGTCTGATCCATCATGGTATTTTATTTGAGTGCGTCCAGTACTTGCATTGTGATATTGTCGCTTATCATCTCTGCACACTCTGTCTGATTTTGTGACATGATCTTCTTTGTGTCTTCTGTTTTCAAAATGACCTCTGCTTCCCTCTCTTGAAGAGGTTTCATTTGAGCTTGGTTCTCCTTCTTTTGTGTCTACGTGAATATTAGCTCTTCCTGCATCTTCTTCATATCCTGTGCTCCTTTGAGGCACTTAGTGATCGACATTGTCTTCTGACTCTGCTTGGCGTCCATGATAGGTGCGTTTACCTTCTCCTCTTCCTAGTCCCACTGTTGAAATTGTTGATCCTCATCCAACTTCGTTATGCTACTTTAACGAACAAGTCGGTAACTACGTTGACTTGTCGCTCCATATCCTCTATCTGTGTTGTTGCGTCCTGCTTCCTTTGCTCCTTCACCTGTGTGGGAGTGGTATGGATGAGATGTTCCTGTAGCTTCTTGATCTCTTTCTTGTATTTATCAATTGTATGCACAATATGATCAATCTTCTATGTCACTGTGAGCTTTGTTGTTTGTGCGCTCTTTGGAATTTTTTCATAGGCTACAATGAATCCTTGCTCGAGTTTATCCATGCGATATTTTTCGTCTTTGGTCTCGATCTTGACCTGCTCAAGCACAAATTACAACTCTTCTTTGTTTTCCTTCATCTCCCATAGTTCTGATACATATGTGCGTGCGTAGGACTATACCTTCTTCGCTAAAATGAATTGCAGTTTATACAATTTCTTCGTTGGTATCCGGGTCATTACCAACTATATTTGGACCAAATATTTCAAGGGTATCTAACCTACAATTTAATCTATGCACAACATGTTGGGGGCAACATGAAACATTGAGCTTAACTGTGTTGTCATCTAGATCCTGTCCTTCTCACTCGATCCAGCCTTGGCTCCTGTTTGTGGTGTTGGGGGGTTTGATTCTATTTTTCTGTCGGCCCTCTGTGGTTCTCTTATCTACTCGAGGAGTTGCCGCATGTCTACCAGCTCATCCTAAATCCCGTCTCTTTGGCGTTGAGATTTGGCAAAATCCTTCATTGTTCAATCTTGGACCATTTGGGCCACAAGGTCCACGTCATCCTCTGTGATCGTATATTCTGGTGGCATTTTGTGCGCCTTGGATTTCTTGGTCGCACCCCCCGTTTGTATAATTAGCCTCTTTGTCTAGCCTTTCTCTTGCTAATTAGAACTTGATGTGGTCCCCTATGTTATATTAGTCTCTTTTTCATGTTCCTACGATCTCTAGGTGTCATTCTTCTACCCCTCTTGGGTGCCTTTCTTGGACAACAACCCCTTTCTTCTATTGCGCCAGGTTCTTACTTGTCTTTTTTTTCTTGGGTATCATTTTGTCTCCTTCAGATGTTTGTTCTTTCTCTAAATCCGCCTCCTTATCCGTGAGCATCTATTGATTCAATTCTAGAATCCTCCAATCATCATGCCAATCCTTGATGGCCATTTCTACATCCTCTTCCTTGATGCAATACCGCAGTTGTAGCCATTGGTTCTTAGGATCCTTTCGTGCTTGGATCCACACTATATGCTTGGTCTCTTTAAAGTTGGCAATGCCCTAATATTGTGTGACCACTTCTGGCGTAATCCACCAAATCTTGGTGATGGTTTCCTTTAAGTTGTTGTAATACCCTATGAACATGCCTCCATTCGCACTTTTTTTCTTGGTGTATGAAGTACTCCCCAGTGAAAGGTATCACACTACATGGAAATGATTGGATATCTTGGAAAGCTATGTTTGCTTAGTTTCCCTCCATCTGACCAAGGCGATCAAGACGAGTAGCCAAGAATAGTGAAATTATTTCTCCAGGTCCTATGGGTCCTTGCAGTCTTTTGTAGGAACATATTCAACAAGTATAGGGCCCAACTAAGTATAGTGCCCTCTGCACACTGTGTT
The DNA here is from genome assembly GCA_000966675.3 of Picea glauca. Taxonomy (NCBI): domain Eukaryota; kingdom Viridiplantae; phylum Streptophyta; class Pinopsida; order Pinales; family Pinaceae; genus Picea; species Picea glauca. Next base: position 170,391 of record JZKD02S1538092.1, on the reverse strand, counting down.
GCAGCTGCGACGACCCTTGAAGGGAATTCCTCCTTGCGAAACTTCCCGACTAACTTGCACTCCATGATTTTTGTAACATCCCGCTCTAGCACACTGAGCGAACTTATTCTTTGAGGACACTTGCTCGCAAGTGATCCAGATTATTATGCTATTAAAATTTTTTATTTTGATTATGAGGCGTTATGGGATGATGACATGTTGTCTTACTGCCTCGACATAGACAAGTGCTATTGATTCGGTTTTACTGAGTGTGCAAGATTTTGGACCTCGAGGATGCATAGGCATCGATGGAACCCCTTGGAGTCTGGATCGAGTCAGGGAGTGTACCATTGGGGTTTGATTGTTTTACTATGATATTAGTGCATCTGATTATATGATATGATATGGATATGTTCTGACATGATTTGTCGATAATGCATGCTGACGATAGCTTGTCGACCAGACTCACATGTGGAGTAAAGGGATCACGCACGACTACTAGAGATGTTGAGGGAGAGGTGTGGATAACAACCCTGCCACAACCTACTAGCACTCACGTCGTGGCTTGAACTGTAGGTTAACGTTTACCCAGTTCGAGAGGACCGATGATGCCGTGAGGGAAGACTACGACAGTCGCTCACGATGATTCTAAGGGGCGCGCAATAAGGCAGGGGACGTATTCCTTAGAGGCCCTTAGTCTCCCACAAGTTCACCTGGCGGAGTATTGACTCTAGGGGTTTGTGATTTCTATCAAGTCAGTCAAGAGGCAAGTGACACCCTTGGAGCACGTGGTGCATCGTGAAGGGCACGTTGTGCAAGAGAACAGATGAGGCGAGTGGCACCCTTGGAGCACCTAGTGCGTCTTGAAGGGCACGTCGCGTTGTTTTGATAAATGAATGAACCTAGACGGCATTAGGATGAATAATGTGATAAGAAGTTTTATAAACTTTTTCCCTAATAAAATGTCGCGCATCACGAAAATTAAGGTCTAGGTCTAAATCATGCTAGTGGTCAATTTTTTTTCTTTTTATTAAAAGAATTTTGATATATATATATATATATATATATATAATTAAAAATAAAATAAATAAAGAGTATGATCTTTGTTAAATCTTGTAATACGGAGGGAGTAAAAAATTTAATTTATTCAAAAAAATAAATAATCTGTGGGAATAAAATTAAAAAAAAAAATAAAAATGAATTAATTGTTTTATCTTTTTTATAATTTAAAATATACTAATTAAATGAGAAAAGGGAAAAAGGGTTAATTTCCACACCTGCCTTTTTGAGTTCTAATTAAAAAGGGGAAAGAGGGAAAATTTAAAATATTAGGAAACTAGGAAAATAGGTAAATAGAAAAAGGGAAAAAGGGAACATAAGGGAAAAAAAGGAAAGTCAAACTTAGGAAAGTATCTAGCATTTAAGAGCTTTCTAATTTAAACTGAACTAGCAATTTAATGGTGGGGAAAGTGATTAAAACCTGTAAGAGAATTCGGGGACACCTAGCAATGATTCTAGGAGTAACTCTAGGTGGGTGAGGAAAATAAAGATAATTAATTAATTACAAAAATTAATTTATGGAGGAATGAAGGGGATGGGTGACACTTGTACCAGGAGGAATTTTTAGGAATTAAATTTTAAAAACTTAACTAAACAAGATTTTTGGAAAGTAAGGAACCACGAAACTCTATATAATGAAGGGCGAAGATGGAGGTTGGATCTCCTCTGTTTGCGTAACATTACGCTGCAGAAATATCTACTTGACTGACTTAACTTGTGGGAGTTGGGATACCCAGCTCGGTGAGGAGTGCTAGCTCAGCCTTGCGAGGCAAGCTGAGAGCTAGTCGAAATCTCTGGATAGTGAGAGGGTGGCCCCTTTGCGACTCGTGGGGCTAAGGGGGAAGAATTGTACCCATATCATTGGCTGGGAGGTACCGATGTAGTCTTGTCGGTCGGCACACGGGAGTTGCAAGGAGCACGCGGGACGTCCACTCTGAACATGCAATAGTACGTTTTCTTCATTTTGTATGGTAAATTGTTTTAGAACTTATGCTTGAATCTGCATTTTTACTTGGCTGAGTGAACTGATTGTCTAGATGGTTTTCTGAAATTTTCTTAGCCTAGATCGATGATAAATCGACTCCCATGGCTTCATTTCCTTGTACGTCTTGACCACCTTGCTGTGTTGATTATGATCTTCATGGTTGTTTAGTCTTCGTCCCTAGATCACTAGTCCTCGCCTGAGCAGTCAGCCAGGAGCCTAATCTACGGTTGTTGCCTTAGCATTAAAAGGGGGAAGAATTGTACCCATATCATTGGCTGGGAGGTACCTATGTAGTCTCGTCGGTCGGCACGCGGGAGTTGCAAGGAGCACGCGGGATGTCCACTCTGAACATGCAATAGTACGTTTTCTTCATTTTGTATGGTAAATTGTTTTAGAACTTATGCTTGAATCTGCATTTTTACTTGGCTGAGTGAACTGATTGTCTAGATGGTTTTCTGAAATTTTCTTAGCCTAGATCGATGATAAATCGACTCCCATGGCTTCATTTCCTTGTACGTCTTGACCACCTTGCTGTGTTGATTATGATCTTCATGGTTGTTTAGTCTTCGTCCCTAGATCACTAGTCCTCGCCTGAGCAGTCAGCCAGGAGCCTAATCTACGGTTGTTGCCTTAGCATTAAAAGACCTACAGATCTCAATGCCTTGATTTTCTATGCGAGGATGATGAGAGAAGGTCGAACCTGTTAGCCGTCTACCCTTGATGTTTGTCCCTGGCTGATTGTTGATTTTGCCATCTGGAAACGACCTCTGCATGTGGATTATCTTGTGTCCTGGTTGGTTTTCTCTATGCCTTGACTGATAGAACCCCTGCAATCATTCCATGACACTTCCCATTGGATCCTTGCATTCTCTTAGTATTGTCTGTGCTGTATTGGGGTATTCTGGCAATGAAAAACGAAATGAATTCATCTCTACATTTTACATTGGGTATTCTGGCAATGAAAAACGAAATGAATTCATCTCTGCATTTTACATTGGGTATTCTGGCAATGAAAAACAAAATGATTTATGGTATGCATTTTACATTGGGTATTCTGGCAATGAAAAATGAAATGATTTCTGGTCTGCATTTTTATTTTCGGTATTCTGGCAATGAGAAACAAAATGAATTCATCTCTGCATTTTACATTGGGTATTATGGCAATGAAAAACGAAATGAATTCATCTATGCATTTTACATTGGGTATTCTGCCAATGAAAAACAAAATGATTTCTGGTCTGCATTTTTATTTTGTATTCTAGCGATGGAAAAGATGAATTATTCTTGTCTGCATTTCGTTTTACCTTTGGGGTGATTTTGCCCACGATGAAGACTGTGTTTTTCTTTAAAAATTTTCTGCCATTTGATTCATGTTAATGCCCACGTTTTTTCTTTTCAATTCATCAAATTTCTTGTTGTGAAAGACCAAGGTTTGGAAATTAAAAATAGACTGTGTTGCATGTTGAAATCACCCACGATTTTATCCATTTAAATCACAACTTTACTTGCCGGAATGACCACTTTTTTGATAATCAGAAGTTGACTGTCAAATCCAGAATTTTTAAAGCTATCTACTTACATTAACTAACATAAATGCCTTCACCTAATACAGACGAGAGAGGGACACTGAAAGCATGTTTACAATATGGAAGTACGCCCTTTCTTAATTGTTTCATTCATGTTTGGCACATCCACTTCAAAAACATTCAAACAATTTTATCACATGCCAAAATGCGTTGGTGTGTGCCCCATGCTCGCTTGACCTTGGCGATGCTCCTGCATCACGATACAATGTTTGGCTTCATAAATTCTTGTTTATCTTGCTTGAATATCTCCTTTTCATTATGCGCATCAAATTTCTTCTTTGGTTCAACATTCTTTTTCACCCATTGGTGTTGAGTTGATTTTTGTCGTACTACATCGTTTCTTGTTTTATCTCCTCTCCGTGTAGCTATGTTGGTTTTTTTTCCTTCATTCGTCCCTTCTCATGAAATCCACTTAACATTATGATTGTTTTGATTTCTCTTCTCCTGGATCTTCCCTAATTGTTTCAGACATTCTTATGTGTCATGATCTGATGCGCAACAATACATACAGGTCACTGGTGGAAGTGGACATTCTCTTGCGTAGTGTCCTGGTTGTTGACTCTTTTGACAAACCACTGGTCCTATGCCTATTCTAAATCCTCTTGTTTCTCTTACTCCACCTTTTGTAGCCAACTCAATCCCCTCGTGGCATGTTATACTAAGGCACCTAGTTATACTGCGTGAGATTATAATGTAGCTACGCGGTATTGTATTGAGGTTGCGTAGTGTTATATAGTTGTTGTGTAGTGTTATACGGGGAAGGTACTTGTTGAAACGGAGGTGCGGCTTTCCCGATCATCATTTCTTCCTGTACCTTCTACGCATCATATTTTGTTTTCCTAATGAGGTCCACAATTATGTAATCTTTGTTATCATGGGCTACTAACTTGCAGAAGTTGCAATACGAGCTCTTCGATACTGTCTGGTAGTTCTACATCATTGGGAAGTGATATGGATCATGTCCATGTTTCTTACAGATCTAACACCATAGTCCTCCTTTTGGCAACAGGCTTTCATTCCTGCTACCATGTACTGCACAAATGTTGGACATTCATTCTTATGTTGCCCTTCTGTTCTATATGTGGTACACCAAACAAATTCTCTTTTGTCCTTACCTTTGTTCTGGTTTAGCTGGAATGTTAAGTTCTTCAGATCCTCCTTCAACTCCTCTATGGCTAGATCTATTTTCTGATATTTGTTCTCTTCTAGTTGTAGGGCTTCATGTAGAGCCTCTTCCTATGTCTGAAACTTTTGTTGTCACAACAGATATTTCAAGTATGGTAGCAGTGAATTGACAAACATATGCCTATGTTGCATATATGTCATGACATATTTTAGCTTTCCCTTCAATAGTTTGAATCTCTGGTCAATCTACCATACATATTCTCCTGGTTTTTGTCTAATCTCTATCATCTTTTTCATGTATTGATCCTCTGAACTAGGATTCTGGAACTCATTTATTAACATCTTTTTGATCTCTCCAATCCTCCTGGTTGTCCCGAGTGGACTATTCGCAACTAAACTCATGTACCAATCCAGTGCAGGATATCTTAGAGTGACAACTAACTGTGCATGTTTAGTGTCTTCATTTGTGATCTGTTTCTCTTCCCATATCTTTTCTCAAATAAACAACTACTTCTCTGTGTCTTTCGACGCCTCTCGTTTCAATTCTGGTAACCTAATGGTGGGATCATGTCATGCCATCTTGAATGTTTCACTACTACCTCCACGCAGTGTATATCTTGACTAATTCTTCCTGAAATGGCTCCCCCAAAGGTTGATATTTACTCCTTGTTGTCTTCCTTCTCCTAAAATTTGGTTGTCTAAATGGTGGTGTTCTTCTTGGTGTATTAGTGGCACACGAGTTTATGGGTTTTACACTGACATTGATATGGATAGGAGTGTTGCATTTTATTTCTTCTCTTAGACCTCTCGTCTTCATCTCATATGTTGCACACAGGATTTCCTCAATCTTCTCCACAGCCCGAAGATCCTCTACCTCCTCTTCATCACTTGTCAAGCTTTCCCTTGTGGCTACATTCCTCTTCTTGGTGTTCACCTTATATTGGTAGGGTACTCCACTATGCATATTTCCAGTTGTTTCCATGATCCTTTTGATATAGTATTTGTCCATCATAATTCGGTCCAAGGCCTCCTCATTCTTTCCTTTATCCCCTTCTCCTTCCATTTCTCCTTCTCTTGTCAGTGCTTCCCCCCTTCCCCCATGCACGCAGGGAATTTTAGTTGTCTGGCTCCAATGTCATTACACATTTGTTATATAGTAATATATTAATGGAAGTATATAATGATATGATGTATCTACCTCAAGGTCCCTTCAGTAACTCTTGTTCAGTGGCTCTATAAGACTTCAATGTATCTACTACAAATTCTGTGATAAATACTGCAACAATGTTGTCTAACCATAAATCTACTGCACACTTAAACTTATTATCAACTTGTTATAACTGCGCGATCTCTTCCGGATTCCACTGTAGTTGTCTGATCTGATTTTTAGGATGGTTGTCTGTCAATATTTGTATCCACTCCTACAACACATGCGAGAAATCACAGAAAAAGACTTCATGCAAGTCATTGAATACGTACTTGTCCAGATATTTATGCGGTGTCAACTTTGAATTTATATTATCTGATGTAGGAGCATCTCTCCGCATCATCCATCTAGCTAGCCAGCCATGTCAGTGCATGCATTCAAAGACGAAGAGAGGTGCAACCTTCGTCATTCAATTTTGAATTTGAATGAATGTAATTTAATGTTTTGGGCTGGTGAGCCATGAAGTCGTGCTTTGCACAGGCGTAGAAGTAGGTAGGCCTTTAATTCTTTGAAGGTTGAGATATATATCCGATTTGCGGACTAGACAACCCATTCAATGCCATTGAATAGGGTAGGTAGATTGGAGGGAAGATCTCGAAGAGCCCCTCTTGTAAAAGATCAATTTTGATCTCATTTTGGTAATAGTTAGAGTATGCACAAGAGAGTGCAATATGGGAGAGTCCCAACACAAACCGTGAGTAGAAGTAGGCAAGTCCCAAGAATCTCTGAAGCTTAGTTAGTGTGGTCGGGGATGGCTATCCATGAATGAATTGGATCTTATATGGATCTACATGTACCCCATGCTTATCAACAATGTATCCCAATTATTGGACTTTGTTCATACCAAATGAGCATCTTTTCAGGTTGACATATAGCTTGTGTTGTTGTAGAGTGCTCAAAACATGGTGAATATGATGCATGTTCTCCTTCCAATTTGTGTTGAAGATGAGGATGTCATCCAAATATAACACCACAAAAGAGTTGGTAAAGGGTCTCAATACATCATCCATCAACCACATGAAAGTTGTTGGTGCATTTTTTAATCCAATGGGCATGACTAGCCATTCGAAGAGACCTTCTTTAAATTTGAAATTTCTCTTCCATACATTAGTCAATTTGATCAGAAGCTAGTGGTAGGTAGACTTTAAGTCAATCTTGTTGACAAACTTTTCCCTCTTGATTTGGTCAAGAAGGTAATTGATCCGGGGAATTAGGTACCGGTTCTTGATTATGATCTTTTTTAATTCTGTGTAATCAATGTAGAGCCACTAGGTCCTTTCTTTCTTCTACACTAGTACAATCCTTCTTATGAAGGGGGGGATTTGGGTCTGATGTTCCCCTTTTGAAGCAAATGTTGGATATGATGCTTGATTTCATCATTTTCCATCAATGATGAACGATAGACATGTCCATTAGTCAGAGGTGCATTGGGGGTTAGATCAATTGGATGCTTGACTTGGTAGTGTGTCGGTACCCTGGTGGGTGAGCAGAATATGTCTCTGTACTCTTCCACGATCCCATACACTTTCTTCCACTACAAAGAGAGGCTCTATGTATAGTTCGAGGATGTGGCGATGACCTTCTACTTATTGTGAGCATGGATAAAAAAGAAGACGAACTCTCTAGTTTGTGAAATGACCTTATTTCATTTTTTAGCAGAGATTAAAGAAATAGTGACATGCATTGCTACCTCTGGTATCAGGTATAATTGTCTCCCCAAAATAATAATAACATTGCGGGGTCTAAACTCATACACATCATATCACTTCCACAAATAGGTTCACCCTAAAAGAACATCACAAAATTCAAGGGGAGAAATATTACACAATACCTCGTCTTTGAAGGGCTTGGTGTTCTAGGGTAGAAAACATTGTTGGATAACACAGAGATATGTTCGTTGGCGAAGCCAACCGATAGTGTATGGCTGTGAGTGCAGTGTCATCGATAGGTCCAACTGCGTGATGACCTCTGCTGAGATCAAGTTCTTTTGACTGTCGGTATTGACAATGAAATGAAGCATAGCCCCCTTTATCGACATTTGTGAGTGAAAGATGCATTCTCGTTCCTTTGGTTCTTCTAGTTCTCTTGGCTAGAATTTGGTGGTAGATATAGTGGCATTGGGTTCGACATCGATAATCGACTTCACTCCTTGTAGATTTGATTCAGAGTCAGAATATTCTTTTGAATCGAAAGCTTTCATCTCGGACACTAGTGGCTGTTTGGAGTGATATTCTTTGGTGTTGTTACAATGGATTTGATGGTATTCACACCATTTTACCGTGTCCTTCTTCGAATTCTCATTACTCTTCTTGGGTTGCGGCGTGGACTGGTTGTCTAAAGAGTGACAATTTTTACTTTGTCCGTTGTTTTGTTGGTTGGGGCCACCTTTTCCCTTCCTCAGCTATGAGGAATTTGCAAATCCAAACTCTTGCCTCTTCTCATCGATATTGACAAAATATCTATAAGCCACACATAATGATTGTTAGGATATTTATACACTTAGGAGTTAGGTAAGATTTACTTGGTCTAATGTGTCGTTAGGTGAAAGTGTGTTTCCTAGTGTGTTTCTTTAGTATGCAATAGTATGCATTTGTAGTTAGGAAATCTGATAGTCACAATATGTTCCCAACATAGAGTGATCTGACGGTTCATACTCTCCTCGATCTTAATTACAATTGATCTGTGGCTTAACAATCGATTAGTCCATGATCTCTATTTAAAGAGCAGGGAGGGTCATTTTCCAATGATCGATTTTGAGAAACTATTGTGTAAAATCTCTCTGTAATCTTTTTCTTTTACATTAATAAGCTGCTCCAAGTGGGTGCATTGGTTGGGGCCGTGGATGTTTCCCCCTAGGGGTTTTACCACGTCAAAAAATCAATGTGTTGATATTTCATTTGGTTATGTGAGTTGTTACTGAAGGTGTTAGTCCTTTGTTGGAATACATGTGTTGTCGAACATGGTATCATAGCTTGTTTGAAGACCTGCTCCTGTTATAGATTGAGATCATGAAGACGAGTTGTCTCATATCCATTTTATATCATTTTCGTAGATTTTTGGGCTGAGAGGACTGTTCCATTGCATCTAGAGTGCTTATTTTAGTCATGAACATTTTTTTTTTCACTCGAAAAGGTTTATGTTTTCCCAAGATACGACCATTTTAGTGAGATCCGGAGGTATAAAGCCTACATACGCATTTTTAAAATTTTTGTAGGGTATCGTTTTGGTTTTATTTTGGTTTTGTATTATTTATTCCCGGGTTTCTAATCTTTTAGTTATGCTTATGCTCTTTTCCCCGTGCTCTGTATGATCTCAGAAAATCAGAAACAGATAGGAAAATGTGCATTTTTCGGGTAAGCTAACTGAGATCTAACCCTTGTTGTCATCGAGAAGCGAAACATTTTTCTTGTGTGAAAACTGTTTTTTTTTAGCATGGTTTCCAAGACCGTATTCCGCAACAACAACAAAAACACCCCTAATACTCTTGTTAAACAATACAATATGTTTTTCTAAACCATTTGTTTAAAAATTTCCTTATTAAGTAAGAGGTCTTAAGTTCAAGTGTTTTTTTTGTTACTTTTTTTGAATATAAGTAGCTTTAATATTTTATTTTAGAGTTATTTATTTTGCATGTAGTTTTTATTTTATAAAGTAACTTCATTGTAAAAGTGATCCCCAGTTCTCTTTATAAAACTGGGTCACTTCATAAAACAACTTACACTACCACATGGTCATTTGGTTACCGTTTATGCCTTTGTTTTCAATGTCATTTTTTTTTAAACTGCGTAAATTTTCGAGATATTTCCATCCAAATCATTAGTTTTAGTTCTTAAATCCATATTATCTGCATATCTAATATGACTTCTACAAGTAATCTCTTTCTTACCAGCACCAACTACTTCCAATGGAAATTCCATATGGAAGATTTATTAAGAAGTAAAGGTTCGTACTAGATTACCTTGGGAAAGGAAACAACACCTACTCATGATGATAAGAATGTCAAATGGGATAACAAGAATGACGAAGCACGTGGATCAGACAGTTCATCTATGTTGATTTAAGGTTCTACATTCAATCAGTTGATCAACTCAAAGAAGCTTGGGACAAGATTGAATTTGTTTTTGGTAAACACAATATTATTCAAGTACAACAGTTAGAAAATCGAGTACGAAATTTAAGTCCAAATGATTTATCTTGCATTGAAGACTATATATCTAAGTTTAAAACACTCAGAATTTTATGTGAAGAATGTAAGATAAAGATAGAAGAAGATAGTTGCATCTATTTTATTCTTTCTAAGCTAGGTAGTGCATATTCTGTGTTTGTATCTATCTTTTATGCCATGCAAGAGGCTCTACGGGAAGATTATAAAAAACTCAGTCTTGAGAACTTTTGTGATTCTTTGATTAGAGAGCAAGATAAACTTGTACAACTTGGAGTGATCAGCAGTGCAGATACCTCAACAAAGCCTTAGTTTTCCATCAGAAAGATAAACTGAAGAATACCAAGAAGCAACATCCTCGCCACAACAAGCAAGCAATATAACGGTCCCAAACTCACTGAGATAGCTTCCGCTCCTAATGGTGAAAAATGAGAAATATATAAAAGTAAGAAGACTCAGAGACATTGCAACATTTGTGATAAAGATGGTCATGATGAGTCCAAATGTTTCAAGAAGATGGCACCTTTAGAAACAACGATGAAGAAGCACAACATCAATATTGATTCTTCTTCTTCTTCTTCTCATGGACATGCACTTTCTACTTCTGGTTTCCCCTTCAATACAACGTCTACTTCTTCTTCTGATGAGTGGCTTATTGATTCTGGAGCATCTTATGATATGACTAAGGATAGAGACATATTTTCTTCGCTAAATGAATGTAACACCAAGAAAATATTTGTTGGTGATGATAGATCTCTTAGTGTTAAGGATTTAAGTACAAAACAACCAACTCTCATATCAATTTAGAAAAATTGTTAGCACAAAAAAAATCTTTTTATTATTATTATTAGTGAATCAATCAAATATTTTTACATGAATTAAAACTCACCTCGAAATATCTCAATTACACATATAAATAAGATGTAATAGTTGGAGAACATAACTAAATCTAATAAACCCAAAACAATTCTAAAATAAGCATTAAATCTCACACTTTATTCAATATTTATTATTGGTTAATCTTTTAACTTAATGTTTTTTTGTTTAATTAATATATATGTACAATATTTAAAGGTGAGAACATTTATGTTGGAAAAAACTCTGGATAAAAATAAATATAAATAAAGTTCTCATTGTTAACTAAAAATGACCTTAAAAAAAAGAAAGGAAAAAAAAACAATGTTTTACATTTTCATTTTTTTTAATTGGAAATGAAACCAATTTTGGTGAATTCTCCATTCTCTGTGGGACCATTAATGCAGGTCATAACCCCACAGCACATACTTATGTTAGAAACTCATTCAGCTGAAGGCCGGATCATGGATTTGCTGATAATGGCACTAGTAAAGACCATTACAACGTATAATAACCATGGAGGGCTGGAATACTTTCTAAATGAGTGGAGAGGGTTTTGAAAGACAATGGATACATAGTTCGAGGAGGTCAATCCCACTAGGTCCTATGGTCGAGTAACTGATCTTTCTCGTTTTCGCATTTTTCAAAATCTATATTTGCACCTGTTGGTAAAAGAAAATCTCATTTGACAATGTAGAAAAAATTGATGAAACATGAAAAAGTAAAACGGAGATTCAGGTGCAAGGAAAAAAAATAGTTAAAAGAAACAATGGAAAAGGTTATTCTATGATTTTGTCAAATTTTTTATTATCTCGCAGATTTTGTACTTTGGTAATTTGGATAAGAAGAATTTTTTTTTTTTTTTTTATCTACTTCCTTAAAACTCCATTGTCGATAATTATGAAGGCCGAGTAATTAATTGGCATATCTTCATTTTTTAGGAAGCTGTAATTCGCAACATAAAGGCGAGGAGATTTAGATAAACATAATGTCAAAAGAAATCCATTATACAGCATAATCTCAAAAATTATTTTTGGAAATTGTCACAAAGATTTAAGGAATCCATATAATGTCTAATCTAAAAAAATTATTTTTCGAACCTGTCAAAGGATTTAAGAGTACAATTAAAATTATATGTAAAACTCAAATTTTTTTAGTCAATATTTTTTTTTTTTATTAAGATTTTTGATTAAATATTTTTTTGGTTTTTTTTTAAATACAATCTTAAGAGTACAATTAAAATTAAAAGTCAAACTCTAATTTCTTTCATCAATATTTTTTTTTTCTTAATTAAGATTTATGATTAAACATTTTTTTTTTCTTTGAATACAATTTCTGATCTTGAGGTAACTCAATAACAGTTTTATAACTATTCCACCTTAAATGTAAGCACCTATCACTCTAAATATAGAATCTTTGATGAAACATTTTTTTTTACCAGTTAAATAGAATCTTTAATCTTGATAAAGCTCGTCAACACTTTTATTGACTATAACACCTTGAGTGTAATGTAAACACCTAGGCATTGAGTGTAATGTCTCTAAAATGCAATAATATTAAAGTGCCTAAAATGCAATAATAGTAAAGTGCCTAGATTGCAATTGCCACATAATCATACCTTTCAAACTAGTCAATATAAATTATTTGTTTTATTTTTTTTTACCATTTAAATCGGATCTTTAATCTTGATAAAGCTCAACACTTTTATGACTATTCCACCTTGAGTATAATGTAAACACCTAGGCATTGAGTGTAATGTCTCTGAAATGCAATGATAGTAAAGTGCCTAGAGTGCAGTGCCACATAATCATGTCAATATAAATTATTTGTTTTATAAATTAACTTTTAGCTATCACAAATAATTAAAAAAAATTACACACAAGAGAGCCAAATGTCATACAACATAATTTTAAACAACAAAATATATATTATCTTTTTAAAAAATTCAAATAATTAAAAATATCTTTAAATATAATTTACCAATTTAATTTAGATACAACCATACCGATCACTATAGAACTTGCTTTGGTATCAATAAGTTAATTATACTTATAGGTTGTGTGGATTCATTTCCAACTATATCATGCAAGGAAATATAACGAACGTGCGTATAACTAATGGATCCAAAGGATATACGAAATGTGTATATTATATAACTTGCTTTGGTATCTATACTTATTATACTTATAGGTTGTGTGGATCCATTTCCAAGTATATCATGAAAGGGAATATAACGAACGTCCCTATAACTAATGGATAAAAAGGATATACGAGATGTGTATATTAGTTTAGACTCTTCATATAGAGGTGACTTTGAGAGCTTTATAATACATTATTGTGTGTAGAGTGGGTTTTATAGTAAGGATATGATATAATATTTTATATTAAT
>JZKD02S1538092.1:135805-156994 GCA_000966675.3 Picea glauca | reverse complement strand
TGTGATTTCAATCATTAACTTCCTAGCTATTATAAAGACATTAGTTTATGTGTTTACTTTTTTACATTTACCTAATTATATTTAAAAATTACTTTGATAGCTAACTCATTGCCACTTAAGTGATTAACAAAAATTAAAATATTAACACGAAATAAATGAATCTCAACCATTTATTTGTTAATCAATAATAAAATTTAATATATTCTTTTAAGGATTTTTTTCATCTTATCAGTCTTTCGACGTTGATCAGCCACAATTATATGGCTGTGCTAGTTACTAGGTGTACGCCTATTAAATCTGCCCATTAGATGTACCCCTATTAAATCTACCCATTGTCAATAGGTGTACGCCTTTCAGAGTAAATATATAAATTTGTAATTTTAATATAATGATTATGTTTAAGTTTACTAATATTAAAATTAGTTGATTGAATTTTGAGAAAAGTAAATAAGAAATTATTTGGATTTCCTTAAATTGTTTTTTAAATGTTATTCTAAAATCAAAATTTAATTTATGTATACTTAAAACCTTCTACCAAATACAAATTAGAAAACAATTTAAACACTATCAAAATATTTAAATCACTAATTCTTTTGTGACCACTTAATAATTGGGCCTGGCCACCTACAACTTGTGCAATAACTAGTCCAAAACAAATATAAGGAAAATAATAATGAAACATATACACGATTAATTAGACTCTTTTATTTTTTATAATAAAAATATTTTAACGTTACATTATAACGAAAGAATAACATCGAATCCCAGAGCTCTTACAAACCTTTTAACTTTAACCTTTCAAATACGTCTCAATAAATATTTTACCTTTTTAGTTTAAATTCAATTGCTTTACCACGTTCCAGTTATGTCTTACAAAACAGAACAAATCATCAACCTCTGATAGAATATTAGTTTTCCTAAGTTTTTGCTAATATCATAAAGGATCAAACGGTCGGTTCTGTCACTCCGGAAAAAGAAATTAGGTCAGAGAAGTACGGTCAACCAATATTTTCAATATTATCAATACAATCAACAAAGGTCTTCAATGTCCCGAATTCACGAAAATACAATTTGCCGATCTCGTCAGTTCATGATATACGAATGTCCTCACTTCTGCAAAATATTTAACAATGTGTCAGCTGCTCGACAGTTCACGCATGAATCCAACAGAGTCTTCCATAAATCTTCCTTGGTCAACTCGGAGGGATCTTGCGCAAACATCTCGATACGGGGAGGAGTCGAATCTTTCAACTTTTCAACCTCATAAGGCTTCAGATTCAGCTTTCGGGCAAGCACATCCACTGTAATCTTGGCCATGTATTCATGTTGAAGTGCGTCTTCTATGCTGATTCTTTTCCGAGGATTAAAAACAAGCATTCTCTCTAACAAATCGACAGCACTTTTATCAGCTACATTTCGACATACATCGCTCAAAGGACGCGAGGGAGTACGAGGCAACCGAGTTTTGACAAACCGGCGGACGTACTCATTGTCAATCATTTCTGAGAGATCGTTATCGTCGGGTGGAGGAATTGTCTCAGCGATCTTCTTTAGATTGTCTAAATCATCTTTGCCATCTGCGAAACCCAACGACAATGGTCTTCGCAGCAACATGTCTGCAAAAATGCAACCCAACGACCATATGTCAACAGCGGGGCCGTAATTAGACTGATCGCTCACGTGTCTAAGGAACAGTTCCGGAGGCCTGCGCGGCTCCACGATGACCATTTCAGTCATTTCGGGTGCTCTTATTCGAGCAAGACCAAAGTCGCATAATTTTACTGTTTGGTTGGACTCCTTTATGAGAATGTTGTCGAGCTTCAAATCGCGATGTAGCACATTGGCAGCGTGCAAGTACTGAAGGGCCCTTAGTAGCTGGGAATCAAAACGCAAAACGAATTATTAAACCATGCCGTAACTCCATACGATTTTATGAATTTCAGTTGCAACAATTTTTTGTGCCGTCCCAACGACTTGCACCGAGAGGTATGGCAACGGTTGTCATAAATTCTAGATTAACAACGGCTACAAGATTTGCAAGAAAATTTAAGTTAACAACGGCTACAAGATTTGCAAGAAAATTTAAATTCACAACGGCTACAAGAATTGCAAGAAAATTTAAATTAACAACTGTTGTCATGGCTCTGGAAAATTTATGACTAACATCTCCCAGGTTTCAAGAAATTTCCAGACAAAGAACCGATGCCACGCTTCGGAAAAATTTGAAATAAACAGCAACAACCAGTTTCAAATTCAAACGAGCAATCGTTAACGGGTTTCAAGAAAAAAATAGAATTAACTGACTAACGTGGCATGGCAGTTTACCTAAAGGAATTCTGCGTCTCAGAGTGCGATATCCCTATGTATACCGGTACTGTTTTAGTACTATACATTAATCGATATGAACTGTGTTAATTCGAGAGAATTTTTGAATTTATTCTCTAACAACAGCGTAAAATATGAGCTGAGAAATGTTGACCTAGAATTCAAGTAGGCAATATCAACATTAAAACTTAAAATGAAGGTATCGATAAACAAAATCACAGCAATCTCTTTATAGTTATTTGAATGAGAACAGAAATCGGCATATCTGTTTACCTCGTTCATAATCAGTTTGACATCTAAGGTTGCCCCTGATCGCTGTCTTTTGCGTCTGTTCAATCGCGCGGTAATAGATTGATTCAAATTCTCCTTTACCATTTCCATTACAATATAAATATCGTTAAAACTATCGTTATCAACAGGTCGCATGATTTCCTTAAACCCCACGATAAAAGGGTGGGTGATTTGGCTGTGAATTAGAACTTCACGCATGGCCCTCTCTGTATAAGCCGGGTGTCTGAAAATATCCTCTAATTTCTTGATGGCTACCTTCTCACCATTGGTTTTGTTCGTCGCCGAGCAGACCAATCCGTATGTGCCGCCGCCCAAAACTTCATCAAGCTCATACTTCTCGTCTACCTCGAACTTTGCGAAAATGTTGGATTTGAAATCTCTGGTAAAATTCACCGACACATCATATCTGCTCTTCCCTGCAGCCCCATATCGCTTGGGAAGCTTTTCAATATGTGCATCCATTGGTTTGCGCTGTTTATAATCAAAACAAACTAGGTCGATAATTCTTATGTGGCGTGTACCGAGGAACTTAAAATTTCATTTCATTTTATCGCTCGGAGTACCAGGCTTGCAGGTTTCTCGTTGGTTAAATTCCTAAGCGGCCCGAGAGTTCTCAGAGACCTCAAAACGGCAGCAAAAGGAATTCAAACGGAGAAAAGGAAACCTAGACGTCACCAGACAGGAAAAAGAAAAGGTCTGTGCGAAAGAGACGGAGAAATGTCTAGTAAATTAATACGGAAATGAGCATATGAATTCAAGTGGAAGAGAGCATATGAATTAGATTGGAAGAGCGTTAACGTTTATATTTTATACACTTTTATATTTTATATATTATACAATTTAAGTAGGTTTAACGGTTAAGAAGGAAAACATGTTAAAATCTGATATGGTATATATACTTCATTAAATGTTAATAGTCAAATTAATTAGAATATGCTTTTATACGATGGAAACTAGAAAGCTTTTGCATTGAAAGTTTATTCAATTTATTTATTTATATAAAACTATCATTGAAGATATAGTAATAATATAATAATAATAATTTATTTTTAAGGTCACTACCAAGCCAAGAAGAAACACTTGTTCTTAACCATTAGGTTCATTAGTAAACCTCATACACATTTTCTAAACTTGATACATAATTTTTTTAATAAAAATTCTAGCATAGTAAAAAAATTATGATTTTTTTTTTTTCCATTTGTTTTATTGGGTTATTAGTCCCTCCCAAAGGCTTGGGACTATAGCAATGAGTTTGCTATTAATTTGACATTAATTTCCTTTTTATTTTAAATTTGTATGTGAAGTATAATGTTCAACTAATGAAAACAAATATATATTTTTTAATAAAATAAAAATATTTGTTTTTTTCATCTAGGATCGACTAATATATTTCAAGTCTTATTGTTGCCTTCACATATTTCAATATTTGAAATTAATTACATAATCAATAAACTTTGTTATAAATACCATATGCTTTTAAATTATTATTTTATTTAACACTAAATAAATAATATTAAGATTCATATATCTATACAAACAATTCTAATTAATTATATAAATATTATTTGTCTACATCATAATTATTAAGACTCAAATCTAACATATATGACATATTTGTATCCCAATATGAATCTCATTATCTTAGTTTTTAAAAGCCAAATCTAACATATAAGACATCTTCGTATTCCGATATGATTCTTCTTATTTTAGCAAAAGAAATGAAGTAATGTGTTCAACCTAATATGGATCTTCGTATTTTCAATTATTCATTTATTCTGTCAAATTTGATCAGAGATCCTCAAAAATTGTCCATCGTGATAGGTGACCTCATAGAAAATAATATACTTTATAAAAAAAAATGAACACTTATTAATAAATAAGTGTCAACGCAAAACTGAAAACTATAATCAGTCACACTAAGGTACTAGGAGGGATTGATCAAATGCCTTGCTTGAGGGCCTCGTCTATATTTACGGCTTTTTTGGTTGCTTGGTCCCGGAGTGGCGGATCCTAATAAGCATATTAGGTAGTGCCCATCACATATTAAATGGTACATGGCTTTTTTTATCAATGGCTTTTGAAATGACCTCATTCACTAGTCTAGCAATATAGCTGTTGTATTAATTTTATCCATTTCATAATTAAAATAAAAAATATATAAAAAGATGTAAAAGTAAGTAAGTTACTCTATATACGATGCTACCACTTTCACTTCTACTTTATTTCCTTATTGCATCATTAAATAAGATTTTGTGCGTTTGTCTCTATTCAATCCTAAACTTGATCTAATCGTTGCTACTTACTGAACTTTCCTACTTGATACATCATGATGCTACTTGACTTGATCCTATGTAACATGATACGAAAAATAAAAATTTCCAATTTTAACTTTGTAAAAAGTGGAAAATGAATTTGATGTTTTGTGTTGTATACATATTAATTTTAGTGATACAATATTATGTAATGTAATAAATATTATATAAATTAAAATATATATTATAAAATTTGAAATGTTTAATTTTTTTTTATATTAATTTTGGTAATATATTATGTGATATAATAAATATTATAGAATTAAAATATATATTATAAAATTGGATATGTTTAATTTTTTTTAAATGTGATTAGCATTTGGTTTGTTTAAATTTTTTTAGGTTAATCCCAAAACTATATAAAATTTAGGTTTAATATCAAAACTATAAGACAACCATACTAAAGTAAAAACATGATAAGAGATATTGTCCAATAGTACTTATAGTGCTTATAAAAAATCTATAAACTATGTGTCATCATGGAGCAACACATCTTTCTCCATCCCTTCTGAGTCGATGCCAAATTCTTTGAATTCAAATTTTCTAAGGTTGTAGTTATCTATGTTAATTTTTCTCATTTAAATAACGAAACCCCCCCAAAATTTAATTTCTTTTAAGGTTATGAAACTAGCCTATTTATTAACATATTGTTCATGTTTCACCATAATCATCATCATCAATAATTATAGGGTGCCAACTATCATCTTCATTTCCAAATCTACTGGGACTAAGCTGCCATGCAACCCTTGTTATATATAGCCACCGTGAAAGATAATAGTAAATAAAAAATGGATTTTTTCCCATATTTGTCTTAGTGAGTTATATTGTGAATTAAAAAGTAGAGAAATGCTTTTGTATGAAAAAAAAAGTGTGAATTTTGAAATATGAAAGTAGCAATATAATGTTGAAAGAATGTTTATTTAATAGGATTTATTTATGTTTAGAGAAGACTTGGAGTTAAGAATAGCACATTAATTGTATTCCAGTTTTAAGGTTTTTTTATTTTAAAGATGTTTCAAATTGCAATATACTTATTATTCATTTTTAGAGTGTTCTTCATATTTTATATATTTTTTCATTTAAGACGAAAATATAATTGAATATGATAAATTAAAAACAATTGTAATACACTCATTTTTGGAATGAGTATTCATATTTTAAATATTTTTCCATTTTGATGAGAATATAATTGGAAATGAAATTAAATGTTTTTAATGAATGTAGATGTTTTCTTGAAAGTACTTTATTATGTAGGTAATCAATGTCTTAATCTAATGTTGAGAAAATATCATTTTCTCACCCACTCATTTTACTCCATCACTCTAATATAGATTATCTTGCGATGTACTATTTGCTTCAATTTCATTCCTATGTGTAGGTAATCAATGTTTTAATCTAATGTTGAGAGAATATCATTTTCTCACCCACTCATTTTACTCCATCACTCTACCATAGATTTCATTTTACTCCATCACTCTACCATATATTATTTTGAGATGTACTATTTGCGTCAGTTTCATACCTATCCGTATTCTTTATTTTGATAATATTTAGTAAATTCATATAAATCTTCCAATTCTAAATGAAATATACACGTTTTTTCTAACATCTTAGGGTAAGGTCATTATATTTTAACTCACATTTTTCCCATTGAAAGTGTTTTTGGAACTTTTTAAACCTCTATCAAATATGTTTTGGAGACACCCAGAGTTCTAATATGAAAACCATGCAAAATATTTTTTTCATTAAAGTTATAAACATCATCTTTTTCAAATTCCAGTTCCATCCCTAAGTTTTTTTTCATTATTTCAAATAGAATAAAAGACCCTTCATGCTCCCTACTACCAATTCCTCCACACATGTGTTCTAGTTATAGCTACAATCAAATTCAAGATGGAGATATTTTTAAGAAGGAACTACCTCTAAATTGTTACCATAGGCTCTGATGGTTAAATCCTTATATCAAATCCATGTAACACCTACCTTTATTTTTTTACATTACCTTTTATTTCAAAGTTCATACTAAATTTGTTTAGGGTATCAAGATTTCTTTAGATAATATCTTTGTTTGTTTCCAATAAAATGAGATAATCTCCATAAATGAAACACTATAGAGCATGAATTTCTATGTGTAATCCTCCTTCACCATTCTTTTAAATGTTGTGAATATTAGATTCTTTGAAGAGGAAACTTAATCAATTGACTCACTAGTCAAGGATGACCAACCAAGTGATTGATTAATTGAACAATTAAGTCGAGTCAATGTTTTTCAGGTCAAGGAGGTCAACTAGATGGTTGATTGGTATCCAACTCAAGGTTGACTAGATGGTCGACAAGGTAATCGAATGGACATTGACTGGATGGTCCATTGATATCTAATTGGTAGTCGACTAGTTCAAATCTAACTAGTATTCAACTGGTGGTCGAAAAATGTAACAGAATATCGAGATTCCTAGGATCATATTGAGTTCTCTTCACGGATTTGTAACTTCTTTAAGCACTAGGAATTAGTGTTTTACATGTTGTAGATTATTAAAAATGTGACATTATGTAATACTATCAAAGGGGTTGTTGCACAAGGTGTTGTAGGTTGTACAAGTTACTTGGTAGAGATTAATGAGTTTGTAATGATCATGAAAATGTAAGCCAAATGGTTGTAGCGGGTGAGTGCAAGAAGTTTGTGGTCGAAAAAGTGTCAAGTCCATGAACAAGAGCGTGCACTCGCAAGAATGCATGCACATTCTTAGGAACACACATGCGTTCCGACAACTATAGGTTCGGTTCTTTCTGAACCTCCCATGTGGATTTCCACGTAGGTTTAGCTATAAGAGAATGCACACTTTCTTAAGAACGTGTGCATGTTCTTACTGGTAATTTTTTTAAAAGGGCCCGAACATGTTTTTTGTGCACATTATGCAACTCTTGTTTCTCATTGGGAAAGTAGAGTGGAGATAGAGAGGAGAAAGAAAGGGAGGATCTTGCCACCTCCACTGCCACCGTGTGTCTAGGTATGTTACAATTTTCTTAACTTTAATCCAATTTAGTCATTCCAATTTAGTATTTTTCTCCCAATAATTTAAATTGAAAAAAAATTGCAATTTAGTATTTTAAATAGAAAAGGAACCTAATTTACATGCCATGGATTTTAAATTTTAGCATATACAATAAAATGGAACCCCAAGACAATTTAAACCGCTCAAAATAAAACCAAGAAGATCAAAACCCCAACCCACCACCACCACACAATGTAAACATTGAAATTGATGAGGGGTTAGAGATATTAAGAACCCTTGAGGAACAATTAAGGGAGACTATTGAGCCTACCAGAGTCTCCTTCGCCACTTCTTTGGACATCATTGTGCAGTCCATTGCAAGTGACAAAGGTAAATTTACATCTATTTTTGACTATAGGGAAAGAATGTATGAGTATTATAGCATTGGTTTGGATAGAAGACAAATCAATGAACTCAAAATTTCAAAGAAACAAACATTGTCTATTTTTAGGGATCCTAGAAATGGACAAGAACTACCATTGACCAAGAAACACATATCCATTGATTGGTGCATCCATCCCCAGATTAGTCAACACTGGATGGATATGGTTTTTGATAAACCTCCCTACAATAATAGGGAGACGCCCTTATATTTTCTCAGGAAATTATGGATTGAGTTTATTATGGGTAAGCATGTCAACTACTTTGACATGAGTGAATTCCAAGGTGTGGGTCGAGGGTTCGCACAGGACTGAGAGAAGGCCAAGCCCGACACTGGGTTAGGTCCTCGTCCCCTAAGGAAAAGGCCCGACCCCCCTACCCAACATCCTCCTGTTGCAGAGAACTTGCAATAGGTACAACAAGTCATCTCATCATTGACTCGTAGCCTAGTGAAACACAATATCATTTTTAAATTATCTCGATGGGAGATGTTTGTCAGTGACATCGATAGAGGGGTTGGAGTGTTAGCATGCACATGAGAGTACATTGAGGAGAGGGCACATGGACATAAAAATCATCCATGTGAACCTCACAGATGCTCGACCTGTGGGAATACATGTTATGGGACTATAGAGCTCAATGCACAATACATCTTCATGGAGGAGGTTATTATCTTAACCCTCTTTATGTTCTTCATCATTATATGTATATTTTTTATTTTGTGTATTTTTTATTTTATTTTTTAAATAAAAAGGGGGTGGATCCTATTATATTAGCAAAAAGAGCATACAGTAACTGTTGATGATGCCAGCTGTCCCGCCTGAACAGGAAACCGGGACAGCTGGATCTCCTATGGCAGGTGTGATTCTGTTACCAAAACATACATGGGAATGCCTTGCCTGAAGGAAACCAGGGCTATTATACTAACAAGTTTCAAGAAGTGTTCCATAACTAGGTGTAGAGAGACTAAACAAGCTAACTGAACTAAAACAACAGAGATACTTCTAACCAGAAGCTGGAGTGAATCTATTTGCTCGTGCGCTGCCTCTCGTTCCTCTTTTGTCGCCAGCCTGCTGGAAGCGAGTACGTTTGCGCACATGTCGGACACTGCCACTGCGGAAGGTTCTTGGAGTGGGCCGCAAAGAGCATGTCCAACCTTTGGTCCATCCTGGCGAGGCGAAAAACTTGGTCATCCATTAGACTCCTGAGCTCGAAGATGAGTGGAAGGTGCCATAATTCGGAGAAATATTGTTTTTCCAACCCTCCGCTGACATCGGGTGCTTGTGTCCTGGAGTCCCGCACTGCTCTGGTCGATAGCCCTGGTGGCTCCTCCATCCCTGTGGTGCCATCGAGAGGGGTTTTGGAGTCCTTCGCTACTCTGGTCGAAAGCCCTGGTGGCTCCTCCGTCCATGTGGTTCCATCGGGAGGGGTCTCCTCCTCCACGATGCAGGTTGGGAAGAAGTCCTCCAAGATGTCGGCGGTGAGGTTCCGCAGGGTGTCCCCGGGTGGGAGCGTGCTCTCTTTTTCAAGTTTAATTGAGGTGTGGCTCTGCATAGCCTCTTCTAGACTAATTTCCTCTACATACGCCATGGGAGGTGTCCATTGTCATCTTCTGCGTCGGGTGGAAGCTAAGGCAAGTGCCCGCTCAAATCTCCGTTGGCGCTGGTGCCGGGACTCAGCCCTGTACCAGGCGGCCCCTCTGCGTGATTTCCCTCTGAGCCTTGGCATTGTGGAGACGTTGGGAGGGGCCTGAGTTCCTGTCGAATTGGCCTCTCTTCTCCGGAGCTTCAGCGGGGCTCTGAATTGCTGCTCAGATGGAGTGAACAGTGCGAGGAGCCAATGCTTCTCTTCCCAATTCAACTCCGTGATAATACGCCATTCTACCATGGCTGCCAAATCCATTAAGGATGGGTGTTGATTGGTCTGCCGACTGGTACAGCTCCCTCGCGCGAGAGGGCTCATCAAATGGATGTGGCTGGTGCAATCCATTGCGAATTAATAGCAGAAGGGTGCTCGCCGGTTGATGCATTAAAGGAGTGTCCCAGCGGCAGCCCGCGTGTCCACTGTTGCCCGCGTGTCACCCCATCCGGGGGTATTTTGTGTATTTTTTAGATATTGTATTGTATGGTGTTTTACAGTTGTTGCATCCCAGCAACATACCCTCTACGCCTATGGATCCATCAGTTCCTAGCCCCACCCTTGATGCAATAATAGAGGCATCATGTTCATTGGGTACACCGTACACACATGTATGTATCACATTTAATAGATTCAACATAGTCATTTCCTTATTTTATGACATCCTCAATTTTTTTATATGTTCTTGTGTTTCTACTGGATGTTCCAGCAGATGATGACGACGAATGTCCATATGGGATGGACAATTCACAAGCATCATAGGTATCATGCGTAAAGTTAAATATCATATAATTTTCAAATTGTTTGTGTTTATGTTTTTGAATTTTACTATTTGGTTCTAATAGTTAAATTTTATTCATATGTATGCAGGACGTCAATATATTTGCTAATTATATTAGTATTGCACCCCCTGGACACCTTGGTGTTTCTTCAGGGTTACCTTTCTCTATGTCGAGGGTTATGGAATCACTTTTAAAGCATAGGAGGGTCCATCGCAACCCACTTATCTACCACTCACCCCCACCACCACTTTCTTCCCCATCAACAGAGACTTCCATAGTAGAGGTTGTCTTGGAGCAGGTTGTAAAACCTTGTGCTCCATATGCTAGTGAATATCCATCGATGCATGATATATTCATGGTGAGATAATGCATTGATTATATTTTTTTATGTTTCATGAATTGTTTTATGCATATTTGCTTATTTTTATTGACTTGATACTTATAGTGGATGCAGGGTGGCATTCCAGAGAGATTGGGGTCACAGAGGAGGGCAACACAGTCACGATTGAAAATTTCATATGTAATAAGTTGTCTTAGGTTAAATTAAAAAGTATCATTTTGTATGTCTATTAATTCATTTATGAAAAAAAATTATAACATTGTTTATTCTTTGCGTAGTCTCCAAAGCATCAAAGCATACCCAGACATAGAACCTCTCGAGGTGCATCCTCAAGCAAGAGAAGAAATATTATTTTTTAGAATGCTCTTGAGGGGGGCGAGGGTGGAAATGGTAAATGATTAACCAACTACTGCCATTTTGTATCTAGGCTATGATATAGATTTTCTTTTTATGTTAGGGCACTTGTATATTGGGAACGAGTTTCCATTTTGTACAAAATGTAAACAATTTAGACGATGTTGATTATACACACACACACACACACACACACACACATTTCATGGCACACTTTTTATGAATCTCATTGTTTCTACATTTGATGTTGATTAATATATGAATTTCAAATTGTTTGAATTCGAAAGTGTATGAATTTAATGTGTATTAATCCCTTAATTTGTTTATAAAGTGATTATAAATACTTTCATTACGTATTAAGGAATATATTATGGGCACATACATTTGATCTCAATGTGATTTTATAGAGCACACACATTATTCCCCTCTTTATGTGCATGACATATATAAAATCATTTGATTTATGTGTAACCCTTCATAAATTCCAAAAAGACATGTCAAGGACTCATTAATGCACATGTTTATTTAGATTGTGTAGTGGGTATATGTAAATTTTGTTCAACCCATCAATTATTAATAACATTTATTCAATAATTATATTCTACCAAAATTCTATCTAGAAAGTAATGATATGCTATCGAAACTCCTCTAGGGATACTTGAAACCATTATTCTTTCCCCTACACCATCTATGAGAGTTTATTGCACATTCCTACCCAATTTTTGGGTTAGATCACATAAGGAGACAAAAGACCCTCCCAAACCCAATCCCTCAAACCTGTCGATGCCATGCTAGTGCCATGTCATGCCATTGTCATTCCATTGGCATTCCTTTCCAAGTCATTCCATGGCATTTCATTACCATTTCCATGCCATTGTCAAGCCTTTCCATGCCATTCCATTGTGATTCCTTTCCATGCCATGTCAATTCTATGCCTTTCCAAGACATGCCATGGCATGCCATTTCCATGTCATTCTATTTCCATTCCATTTCCATGCCATGCCATTTCCATGCTTTTCCAAGCCATTCCATTTTCATGTAGATTCCCATTCCTTGTCATGCGATTTCCCATTTTAACCTATATAACAATAAATATAACTTTCCATTGTCATGCCATGACATTGCCATGCCTCGCCAATACAATCAATGATATTAACTAAGTTACAATAGGATAAATATAAAAACCCCTAACACAAGTAATCATCAAATGAAAGGGGGATAAAAATGCAATCCTAAACTAGGGTTTAGATAACAAATGATTACCGAAATGCAAGATGACACATAACAACCCTAGAATATTCAAGACATCAAGCCCTAGAATATTGAAGACATCATTGTTATGGTATGGTATAGTATGGTATGTTATGAATTGTATGGTATGGTATGCGTTGTTTGATATGATATGCATGCCTTGTATGGTATGGTATGCATTGGTATGGTATGCATTTTGTTTCCATTGTATGGTATGCATTGACTTTCCATTGCCTTGTATGGTATGGTATGGTATGGTATGGTATGCCTTGACTTTCCTTCCCATTACCTTCTAAGGTATGGTACGGTATGCCTTGCCTTGCCATTGCCTTGTATGGTATGGTATGGTATACCATTCATGTTATGCATGGTATGGTATGCATTGTCTTTCCATTGTATGGTATGCATTGGCAATGGTATGGTATGTAATGGTAAGGAATGGTATGCATTGCATGGTATGGTATGCATTAATATGGTATGGTAAACATTAGCAATGGTATTCAATGGAAATGGTATGCAAAAGCAATGGAAATATTATGCATTGGAAATGGTATACATTGTCTTTCCATTGTATGGTATGCATTGGCAATGGTATGGTATGGTATGGTATGCATTGTATGGAATGGTATGCATTGATATGGTATGGTATGGCATGCATTGTTAATGGCATGAAAAGGCAGTGAAAATGGTATGCATTGGCAACTTTATGCATTGGCAACGTTATGCATTTCCTTTCCATTGTATGGTATGCATTGGAAATGGTATGGTATGTATGGTATGAATTTCCTTGCCTTTCCATTGCCTTGTATGGTATGGTATGGTATGGTATGGTATGGTATTCCTTTCCTTTCCATTTCCTTGTATGGTATGATATGGTATGGTATACCATTGGTGTTATGTATGGTATGGTATTCATTTCCTTTCCATTGCATGGAATGCATTGGAAATGGTACGGTATGATATGCATTGATATGGTATTTATTGGAAATGGTATGCAATGGTTTTCATTGGCAGTGGTATCCAATGGCATGCAAAGGGAACGATATGGTATGCAAAGGAAATGGTATGGTGTGCAATCATATCCAAAGGCATACCATACCGTTTCCTTTCCATACCATTGACATACCACTACATACTATTTCCAATGCAAACCATTTCCTTTGAATACCATTGCCAATGCATACCATTTCATTTGCATACCATTGCCATACGATTTCCAATGCATACCATAGAATACCATCTCAAATGCATACCATTTCCAATGCATACCATTTCCTCTGCATACCATTGTATTTTCATACCATTGCCAATGAATACCATCGACAATGCATACCATTTCATTTGCATACCATTTCCAATGCATACGATTGGAATTTCATACCATTTCGAATGCATACCATTTCATTTACATACTATTTCCAATGCATACCATTTCCAATGCATACCATTGCGTTTGCATAGGTTTCCATGACATTGCCAATGCCTAACATTTCCTTTTCATACCATTTCCTTTGGATAGCATTTTCAATGCATACCATTTCCTTTCCATACCATTTCCATTTCATATTGTTTCCAATACATACCATTTCCATTTCATACCATTTCCTTTTCATACCATTGTCATTGCATACCATTGTATTTTCATACCATTTCCACTGCATACCATTTCCTTTGCATACCATTACCAATGCACATGATTGCCAATGCATACCATTGCTAAAGCATACCATTTCCAATGCATATCATTTCCTTTTGATGCAAATTTCTCTTCTCTCCTAAAGGGTCCGTGACCTCTCGATCAAGGATCTTAATCTCTAGAGATGGATTATCTCTTTTGGACCTTCAATGGCGCTAGAACAATTTACATAGGTCCCCTTTTTCTCCTTAATCACAGGTCTTATGGAACCTGTAAGCTCCTTCCTTCGTTCTTTTGTAGACTCAGAACTTTGGATGCTAGCCCCTTTCCACTATTCCATCTACTTCACTCGTCCTCGGGCTATGACCTGGGGCTAATCTCCAGGTGCTTCACGATTTAATACCTCAACTTCCTTGGGTGAAACCGGTCTCCTTTTATGCAAACTCTAAATCGACGGAGTTACTTGGAACCATATCTATGGTTCGTGCTCCCTCCGATGACCAATGATGTTGATATCTTCGCACTTCGCGAATTCACGATTTCAGGAGTCTCGACTCCTCGATGCTCTGAATCCTCTAATCCATGAATATTATAAGGAACTCATGGATAACAACCGTGTAACATTTCCCATATCTGACGGTCTAGAATGATCTCACTTCCTTTGAACATATGTACGGTCCAGATGGACTTCAGGTTCTGTAACTTCAGAATGTTTGCTTCCTTCGCAAACGAAAACCTCTGGAAATGCGAAGTCCTAAGGACTTCAAGGCATAACCTCCTTGCACCTTATCGAGATCTAATGACCATGAGTGGTCTCGAATTATTCCCAAGGGATCTCGACCATTACCTTGCAACCTTAAAAAAAAAATTCCCTTTCTGTTGAATCTTTTTCGCTATCTCTCCTGAGCTTGACTCTGACACACTCCTTACGAACTTGGAATCTTCGACAAAGTTCGGACTTAGTGATTTATTCAAAAGAAAACTCTCTATGCACTCCTTGCACTTCACAGTCCCAATTTCTCGACACTTAGTCAATTCTTGTCCTTGTGCACTCCTTTCAACACTCATCCTAATATTCTAATTATCCCCTCTAATTTTTCCTGAGTCATATCTAGACTCGATCGATGCACTCCTTGTGGACAATATGCACTCCTTGCATCCGATCTCTCAGAGGAGAAACGAAAGAAACTTATCTAGCATTTCACAGATTCATACATTCAACAATATAATCCATGCATTCATGAAAACATAAAATAAAAGAGAAGATTTTAGAAACAACAAATCCACACACATTTGGATCAATTTTCCTCTATTATCTTCATTCAATGTAAAAATGACTATAGCTATAAAAAAATAAATTGAAATTTGACTATATCCTAACAAATTTCAACTGTCCTCCATGTTTAGTAGCCTCATTTGCACATACAATACTCCTACTTATCCTAGAGGGCTCCTATGGTTCCCTCTGACTACTTCTATCTCGAGAGAAAAAAACTATCTACTACTTAAGTTTTGTTACATTAAAGTCTAGGAGTGAAACTCCAAATCACTAGCAATCATTTGCTCCCAGGGAACGCAAATTTCAATTTTTTTCAGTTTTGAATAAGTTCAAGAAAAATATTTGCAGGAAATGCCAATGTTTAATATTCTTAAATGATTCAAAGGCACGCTAAGGAACTAAGTTGTCTCTCCATTTGTAATAATTCATGATGCTCTTGCATCATACTCCTCTGGACAAAAATTCATGGACTCTTGTCTATGATCTCCTACACTGATTTTCCATGTCTTTGGATATAGGATTGATTTGACAAAATGGCATCTTATACTGGGTGTCCCTTCCACTTTACCAAATACTCCAGGTATGTCCTTCTCCTGGTCTTCTTTCCAATCCTCTGATCAATGATCCTCTCCATCTGTGGCTTTTCTGCTATAGGCATCTGATTCTCCCACTGAATCTCTTTCCGATCTTCTGATTCTTTTGCATCCTCTTCCTTGTAAGGATATAGGTATGAAACGTTGAATATGGGTTATATACCCACATCCTATGGAAGCTCTATCTCATAAGCATTGGAACCAAATTTATTTAGGATCTTACATGGTCCTATCTTTTTCATCTTTAACTTGTTATATGTCCCCGTTGGGAGCCTTTCCTTTCTTAGGTGTGCTAAGACTTGATCTCCCACTTCAAACTGAAATTATCTCCTATGTTGATCAACTCTGTGTTTATATTTTGCATTTATGTTATGCAGCTTCCTCTTGATTTGATTATGAAGATTCTTCATTTTTGCATTGAAGTCTTCTTCTGTAGCGCTTCTAAATTCACTCTGCTCCATATCTCTCAATTCTTATACTCCCCTTGGCTTCATTCCATACACAATCTGGAATGAAATCTTTCCCGTACTTCTTTTCACTAAGTCATTGTATGCAAACTCTTCTTTTGATGAAATTTGATCCCACTGGCTATGATGTTCAGTGACCAAACTTCTCAATAAATCTCCTAAACTCCTATTTACCACCTTAGTCTTTCCATCTATTTGAGGATGATATGCATAAGTAAAGGATAGTTTTGTTCCGAGCTTCTTCCACAATGTTCTCTAGAAATGGCCAACAAATTTTGTGTCTCTCTCTGAAACAATACTCCTGGGCAGTCCATGGAGTCATACAACTTCCTTGAAAAATAATTTAGCAACGTGCATTTAATCACTAGTCTTCTGGCATGGGATAAACTGCGCCATATTTGAAATTTTTTTCACTACCACAAATATGGAATCACTTCCTCTTTGTGTCCTTGGCAAACCCAACACAAAATCCATGCTTATCACATCCCAAGGCCTCTCTATAACATGAAATGGTTGATATAACCCAGTATTCTATCTCTTTCATTTTTCACACTGGAAAATCTTACATCTGTTCACAAACCTCTTCACCTCTTCTCTCTTACATGGCCAATAATATGAACCGTTCAGTTGTGCAAACATTTTTTCATGGCCAAAATGTCTGGTTATACCTCCACTATTCTTTTCCTTCAACAAATTCTCCCTCATCGAACACTTTGGTATGCACAAATGACATCCTTCGACCCACTGGATTTTGTCTCTGAGAACAGGACTCACACATGCTTCATATGCTTCCTTGAAATCTAGATCATCTTGATACATTTCCTTAAGGTGGTCAAACCCCAAGGTCTTCACTTGAAATTCCTATAGAATTAGACATCTCCTGCTCAATGCATCAACAACCTTGTGAGAATTACCAAAAATATGTTTAATGACAAAAGTGAATTTTTTCATAAACTCTATCCACTTAGTGTGTCTCTAGTTTAATTTCTCTTGTTTGGTTATGAATTGCAAAGTTTGATTATCTCTATACAATACAAACTCCTTTGGTACAGGATAATGCCTCCATTTTTTCAAAGCTTGAATTATGGCATAAAAATCCTTATCATATGTGGAGTAATTTTTCTTAGTATCATTCATCTTCTCACTGAAATATTCAACAACTCTATTATCTTGGCTCAAGACCACTCCAATTGAAACTCCACTCGCATCACATCTCACTTGAAACGCCTTTCTGAAATCTGGTAAAACTAGAATCGATTGTTCTGTTATCTTCTCCTTTAATATATTGAAGATTTTCTCAACCTCTTCTGTCCACTTAAAATACTTGTACCTCTTCTTCACCGTATCCATCATTTGTGCACCAATCCCACTAAAATTCCTCATGAACTTTCAGTAAAAATTGGTCAATCCATGGAAGCTTCTTACCTCAAATATACTCCTTGGTGATGACCATTCTCTGATTGCTTTCACCTTCTAGGGGTCCATCTTCAATTCATTTGAAGAGTTCACAAAAACCAAATAAATGATTTTTGTCTTCATGAAAGAGGACTTATTTAGATTTATCAACAACTTCTCTTGTTGTAACCTCTTCATCACTAATGTTAAGTGCTTCAGATGCTCTTCTTCATTTCTACTGGAGACCAATATATTATCCATATATATAATAAAAAGCTTAACAACAAAATATTTCAACACTTCATTCATTAACCTCATAAAGGTATTTGGGGAATTTGTTAAGCCAAACAACATAAAAAGACATTCATACAATCCCTCATTTGTCTTGAAGGTTGTTTTCCACTGATCACCTTCCCTCATTCTTATATGGTGATATCCACTTTTCAAATCTATTTTTGAAAAATAGTTTTCTCCACTTGAAAAATCCATTAAGTCATCCATCCATGGAAATGGAAATATGTACCTAATGGTAATATTATTTATGGCCCTTGAGTCTGTACACATTCTCCATCCTCCATGCTTCTTTAGACTCAACACAGTTGGTACTATGCATGGACTCAACCTTTCCATGACCAAACCTTTGTATAGAAAATCATGAATCTGTCTTTTCACCTCCTCATTCTCTAGAGGTGTCAATCTATATGTTGCTTTGTTTGATAGGATTTCTCCCGATATCAAGTCAATGTGATGGATTATAATTCTAATACGTGGAAATGAGCTCGACAACTCATCCACGACTATGTCAGCAAAATTTTCCAAAAGCTCCTGGATTTCCTCAGGAAAATCCTCCATAGAAGTACTTGTAAGGATAAATTTTGGCTTCCTCACTACAACAAACTACATCTCTTTTTCTTTCTTAACCTCACTCGAGAGTTCCTTCCCACTCATGAGAAGTATACTTGTGTTGGCTTCTTCCTTTACTTTCTTCTCTTCAATTGGAAGTAACATATGTTTCCTACCATTCTCCTCCAAATTATAAGTATTTCTTCTCCCATCGTGAATGGCATTTATTCCATACTTCCACGGTTTTCCCAACAAAACATGAAATACATCCATGGGAATCACATCACATAGAATTTCATCCATATATCCTGCTATTTTAAATTCAACAAGGCATTGTTTAGTGACCATCACCTGGTGTACTTTATGCAACCATGATACTTTATATGGATTTGGATGTGTAGTTGTCTCCAACTCCAATTTCTCCACCATATTTGTTGATACTAGATTATCAGTGCTCCCATTGTCAATTATCACCTTGCATACTCTTTCTTTAGTATTGTAAGTAGTCCTGAACATATTGTTCCTATGCACTGTCTTTTCAACCTCTGGTTCTGGTTTCAACAGAACCTTCTTTAACATCAGGGATCTTCCATCTTCTTCTCCTTCTGCTTTAACATTCAGCTTCTGTGCTTCTGAAATGTGAGCTTCACCTACATCTTTATTTTTCTCGGGACATTCCCAAGACATGTGTCTTTTATTTCCATAGGCATAACATCTTACCTCTCATCTTCTGCTTCTTCCTCTTCCTCTAGAACAATAATTAATTCCACCATTTTGTATCCCTCGATAACTTTCTCCTCTTTATGAGTGACTATGTGGATTCTCAGTCTCGTCCTTGGGTTTCTTATCATCGGAAAATCCCTTACCTTTTCTTTGGTTGCTGCCTCTGTTTTGTTGACTTTGTTTCCTGACCAACTTATCCTCTTCCTTCAGAGAAATATGATAATCATCCTCCACTGTTCTTAGTGACATCATTTTGATCTCATCCTGGATTTCATACCTCAATCCATTTATATATATGGAAACTTTTTCCTCATCTTTATCTCATTGTCCAATTCTGATATTAAGCTTGTAGAACTCTTCTGTGTTCTCTTTCATTGTCATACGCTTCTGTCTTAGGTTCTAAAACTTCCTGAATAGATTTATATGATAATAATTGGGTATGAATTTAGCCTTCATCGTCACTACCATTATGTCCAAATTATTTATCTTTTGCTTGCCTTTGCTTCTCTTATCAACCTGCAGTTCATCCCACCACAGTGTTGCATGTCCTTTTAAGCTAGTGACAACATGTCTCACCTTCTTTTCCTCAACGAAATCCTCATATTCGAAATATTTGTCCATGGATATTATCCAATCCAACAACTCTTCAACATTCAAATTTCCTTTATACATTGGGATGTCTATATTTTCTAGATCCCAATTTAACAACCGCTCTTAGCAAATGTTCCTCTGCAAAATTTTCCCCTGCAGCTTCTTCAACTTCTATTTCTTCACTTTCTGCATCACTGATGTCTCCAACATCAGGTGCTTTCCTCTGAGCCACTTCCATCGCCCCCAATCTTTCACAGATATTCTTCATTTCTCTTTCTACAATGCGATTGGATATAGGTGTCTCCACACGTCTCCTCGATGGCATTGTGTTGATGGTTTATCACACACAAAGTATAACTTTGAGCTCTTTTTAAGCTACCTGAAAATAAATTCAGTATCTGATACCACTTGATGCAAACGCCCCTTCTCTCCTAAAGAGTCCACGACCTCCAGGTCAAGGATATTAATATTTTAAGTTGGATTAGCTCTTTCATACCTTCAATGACCCTGGAACAATTTACACAGGTCCCCTTTCTCTCCTTAAGCACAGGTCTTATGGAACCTGTGGGCCCCTTCCTTAGAGATTTTTTAGACTCAAAAATTTGGGCACTAGCCCCTTTCCTCTAGTCCCTCTCCTTCACTCGTCCTCAGGCTATGACTTGGGGATAATCTCCCGGTGCTTCGCGATTTCAAACCTTAACTTCCTTGGGTTTAGCTGGTCTCCTTTTACACGAACTAGGAACCGACAGAGTTACCTGGAACCATATCTATTGTTTGCGCTCCCTCTAGTGACCAACGATGGTGATCTCTTCGCACTTTGTGACTTCTCAATTTTGGGAGTATTGACTCCTCAATGATCTGAATCCTCTGATCCACGAATCTCCAAAAGAAATCATGACTAAGAACCGTGTAACTTTTCTGAGATCCGATGGTCT
>JZKD02S1538092.1:114051-126321 GCA_000966675.3 Picea glauca | reverse complement strand
CTCCAACCATGTACCAAGTATGTACCAATCATGTATCAACTACTCATCAACTATGACTCATCAATATTTACCAATATCATCAACTATAAACCTCATGTATGTGTCAACTCATCAAATACTTGTCTCAACCATGTACCCAACATGTACCTTAACCAAAATCCCTCATCAATTTCATCATCCAAATATGATTTGTAACTTTGTAATAGACCTGGTGTATATGATCACATAGCTGCAAACTTTCCTCAAATTTAACAAC
Source organism: Picea glauca (assembly GCA_000966675.3). Taxonomy (NCBI): domain Eukaryota; kingdom Viridiplantae; phylum Streptophyta; class Pinopsida; order Pinales; family Pinaceae; genus Picea; species Picea glauca. The sequence goes on along the minus strand of JZKD02S1538092.1, from coordinate 126,065 downwards.
AAGAGAATAGCATTTTGATCAAACTTTTCTTTAGTCTCACATGACTAGTTTTGGATTAGTCAACAACCCTAACTTGAAATAATCATAACTATGTACCTATAATGAATAAATATCTAAAATGAATACATAGTGTTATTCAATGTGTTTTGTGCAATTCCTCGAAGTGTCACTACTTGAAATCTCTTAGAAAAGGAGTGATAGCAAAAATGGCACACCTTGATGAATTCTGGCTTATTTTAGAGAGAGACCTTGTAGAGCATGCCCCGCATGGAATATTTGCTGAATCGATATGAAAATGTTACACAACATACTAAATACTTTACTCTAACCAAAACATTTTGTCTTAATGAATTTGGATCTGTTATGAAGAAGTTATGGCATTTTCTTCCAGAAACACTTGTTTTAGACTAGTTTCAGGACTAGCCACAAACCTTATTTTCCACGGAGTGTAACTCCAAACATACAATGACACACAAGATGAATTTGTTACCACATATACTTGGATATTTTCCTCAATTTCATAGCAATTTCATCGTCTGAATCATTCTAGAAAAAACATTATTGTGAAAATGGTAATATGACCTGTAAATAACATACCTTAGAAAGCATCATCAAAATAATTTATCCTCCCTTGAATTCCGACCTTATTTTCTTCAAATTTTCTTTGAAATTAGGCTTATATATCCCTTGGTTACCTCAGTCACCTATAGATATTCAATATTCTCAAGTGTGATGTAAAGTGAGAGAGCCTTGACTCTTATTTATACTCTCCATCTTCTAGGTCACTTAACCCATTTCTAGGTCACTTCACCTATTTCTAGGTCACTTAACCTATTTTTCTCATTTTTAGGGTTAACCACTTTCCATAATTAGAAAGTTCTCCATTACTTTATCATTTAAATATATATCCTTGAATTTGTCACCTCACTTTATCATTTAAATAATCTTCTTATATTTTGTCACTTCACTTTATTATTTAAATAATCCTTCTTGACTTTGTCACTTAAATTTATCATTTAAATGATAATTTCTTCTTTGCAATATGTTTGACTTCTTTGACCTTTTGGGGCTTCAAGCCAACATATGAGGGTCGTCCAACTTTGTAAGGCCATAACTCCTAAGCCGTGAGGCATTATGTGGCGTTCTACATACCACCAAAAATGGACTGACATGTAATATCCATATAGAATAGTCTTACCTGCAAATATATCAAAATGCATACCATTATCTATCAAACAAACTTGGGTCCATTACCCAGACCTGGGTTCTCCAACTTCTCATGGTCATAAATCTCTAAACGTGAGGAGTTATGTGACCTTCCAAATACCACCAGAAATGGAATGACATGTACTATCCATCTTACCTTCAAATATATTAAAATGCATACCATTATACATGAAAAACCTTGGGCCCATTACCCAAACTTTTGTGCTATCGGAATTCTCTACCAGACTTTCTCCAAGGGTTGACATCAATCAATAAGGGTTTACATAAATATAAAATATCACTCTCCGATGGTTCACGTGAATGAAAACCAACAATCCATACTAACTATCCATCAACCTAAGCCAATTGTTTGACAATCTCCCCCTTTGGCATTGATGGCAACACTTAGTCATGATAAAATTCATGCTTATACTCCTCATAAATGTTTCTATCTCTCCCCCTTTGACATCAATGGAAAAGGATATCTCCCTTTGGGGTTTATCCCCCTAACTGAACTCTCCTTGGGGCTTCTCCCCCTATCCACATGCCTTTTATTTTTCTTTGTGTTTATAAGCCTCTAATTACTCTCTCTCTGTTCATATGAATAATATCTCCCCCTTTGACAAAGGGTATCACTCTAATGTCATATCGCTCATTCTCACCTTGTGACAATCACTCCCCTTGGAAATATGCTCCTATTCTCTCTCTACAAGAATTTACCTTTGCATATGATAAATATCCCCCCCTTTGTCCTATTTATGGTGCTCCCTCGTGTACATCTAAAACATATAAGATAATAATTCAAAAGAATTCATTTTGGAGTAGAAATTACTCCTAGTCTCTGGTAAAGATACTCAAGGGCTTCTCGTGGAAGCGGTTTTGTAAATATGTATGCCACTTATTATTTTGTTCCCACAAATTCAACTCTGATGTTCTTCTCTGCAACATGTTCCCATATAAAGTGATACTTGATTGGAATGTGCTTCGTCTTGGAGTGCATAACCGAGTTTTTTGAGATATTGATGGCACTTGTATTATCAATAGATTGGAATCGGATCATCAAACTCAACCTGTATATCTTTCAAATTTTGTTTCATCCATAGAACCTGTGTACAACATGTTGTTGCTGCAATATACTCTGCCTCGGTTGTAGATAAGGAAATTGATGAGTGTTTCTTGCTTATCCAAGATACTAAACACTCACCCAAGTAGAATGCTTCTCCACTGGTGCTTCGTTTGTCATCAATGCAACCTACCCAATATGCATATGTGTAGGCAATATGTGATAGATCCTTTCCTTTTGGATACCATAATCAAAACACTTATGTTCCTTTGAGATATCTGAAAATCGTCTTCACTACTAGTACATGTGATTCATTTGATGCTGCTTGAAATCATGCCACTTGTCCAACTGCCTGCATTACATATGGTCTGGATGTTGTCACATATAATAGGCTGCCAATCATTGATTTATATTTCCTTTGATCTGTAGAATTTGAATCATCATCTTTTCTCAAGTTGCAACTAGTTTGCATGGGAGTGATAACTGGTTTGCAATCGTCCATTATGAAACTCTTTAGCATTTCTCTGATATACCTAGTTTGAGAAATAAAAATTCCTTGGTTGCTTTGACGTATCTAAAGACCCAGAAATAATGATAGTTATCCAAGTAATGACATTTCAAATTCATTATGAATAGGCTAAACCTGTCATTAGTACTTCCAAAAAAAATATCATCAACATAAATTTCAATTAATAAAATACTACCTAGAGTTACCTTAATGTAGAGGTTGTTGTATGTAATTCCTTTCCATAGTTTGTAGGGAGTGTTTTCATTGTTGTTTATGAGAATTACTCTATTTTGAATGTGAACTGTTGTATGCACTTCATGTGTCCAAAACATATCTGTCAATTTGGAATCCATTAACATTGTTCGAGTCATTTGTTGTTTAATTATCATCCATTATGATAATGTTCCTTTGTCTCCAAACCACTCTTTGAACCAATATGTGAATCCATTCTCTCGTCCATAGTGTCCAAGAATCTACTTGCACAACTGACCATAATGCTAACCCATTTATCACTATACTATCATGAAGTATTGATTAATCCATCAAATTGTACTTCTGCTATCTGACTGCTCTAAATCTGTCTTCTCAAACTCTGCAAGATGCTTGAAGTATGGTTCTTTGGTCTATCACATATATCTCATAGAATCTCTTGTCTAATATTCATATTACCTTGGATTCTCTAAGTCGGATGGCTCAGAACATTTTCTGCTCTGATGTGTATTCATCATCATCTTCATTGGTAGATTCATCATCATTGTCATTGATAGATTCATTATCTCTCTGAGCTTTGATTTATTTCTTTTTGTCTGTGGATTCATATTTTACTATAATACCTGAAAGTACAATATCTTGAATGTGTTCCTTATTTACCTGTCCTTCCTATCTTTCAGTGATTTTCCAAACCTTTTTGTATATGACATCTTTCTTTTTCTCTGTAGAATTTTCTTCATCTCGTTTTATTGTCAATATTGCGATATCTGGTACCTGGTATGTGTTCACATGTTATTCATGTTTTCTTATCCATAATTTATTATATCTGATATCAGTATTCTCTTTCATGGAAGTATCGATCATGCTTCTACAATCACTGACTATATCTCCATAGTTATGACATTTGTAACACTCAATGTTATGTGGGACCACATAGACACTTATTGCTTGAACATTTCTTTTATAATCCCTGCAATCTGCAACCTTATGTCCAAAGCTAGTATGATAAAAATGGTGACTATAAAATAAATTTGCATACCTGGGAGTGAATGATCTTCTTTGTGGCTTAGTCCTTCTGAATTTTTTCGTTGACTGATCATGATCATGATTGAATCTTATTTGTGGCTTGAACATGGATGGTCTTATTGAATATGTATCTTCAATAGTTTTCTTAGATTCTGGTTGACCATGATTCCTTCCTTTGAGTACTTCTACATAACTCTTTCTATTTTCTTCATTCTTCTTTTCTAGCAATGTAGAATGCTTCTCTTCATTCTCTACAAATCACGTGGATGTTTCTGTTTCTTCAACGTTCTTGTTAATGTTGACGATTTTGACTCTTAGTGTGACAACTTCTTCTTCAAGATTCTCAACCTCTTCTTCTTTATTCATTATCTGAGACTTCATGACCTCTTATGTTCTCTTTTCTTCCTCAAGTTGGATTTTCAATGTAATTATTTCTTCTTCCCGTGTTCTCTCTTCATGACCAAACTCTTCCTCAAGCTGATTTAAGTCATTGGTCCTTTCCTTGAGATGATCCATTAACATATTTTCTCTCTTTTATGCTTCTTCCTTTTGGGATGCTATGTTGACTTCTAAACATTTATTTTGATATTCTAGAGTTTCTTCAATTCTTCTGGCCTCTTCTAGTTGATGTCTTAAATTCTTAATGACATACTGATCTTTTTAGAAACCTTGAACACTTTCCTTTTGCTTCATCAATTATTTCTTGGATGACTTGTTTTCTTCTCTTTATTTCCTTAGATATTTAATTGCACTGATCAATTTTTATCTGTAATAAACTTTTGCTTCTTCGTACTCTTTCTCTTCTGAATCTATCTAACATGATGAACATCTTTCTTCTTGTTCTGTATCTAAATCTTCTTTGGAACTTTTTGAATCTGTGATGGGTGAAGAATATATGTCATGTAACTTATCCCAAAGTTATTTGGTTGATGAAAATTTACCAACCTTTTCTCTTAGCGGATTAGGTAATCCTTCCGAGATGAAATCCATTGTTGTTTTTTTATTCTTCTTCAATTCCTTCTTGGCTGTAGTCTTTGCCCTTTTTGAACTATCATATCCTGTAACAATTGATATCCAAATATAATGTCCTTGTGCCCCGTAAATATACTTCTGTCCTTCGTCTCCACATCTCATACTTAAAACCATTTTGACCATTAAACATTGGTACTCCATTCTCAAAATAATCCGTGATCTCCTTCTAGTGGTTAAACTGTTTCCTGAAGGAACCTTGCTCTGATACGAATTGTTGGATTACTGAGAGGGGGGGGTGAATCAGTAATAGATAAATTTAATCCTTTTTAACCATATAATTCAATTGTTATATCGATTTAACATTATCATCCAATAACTATAGAGTAAATAAGTAATGAACAAATGAACAATCATACACATACATAGTACAACACTGGTTTATGTGGAAACCCACAGCGGGATAAAACCAAGGATTTTTTTTTCTTATATGTCTTGAACAATTACATTAATTGGAATCATCAACTTCCTTTGTTTTCCAACTGCAACTAGAAGGAGGCTCCAAACCCATAGTTTCTCAGGCTACAACCTAAGGGAAGCTCCAAATCCCTAATTCTATGGCTACAACCAGAAGGAGGCTACAACCCCCTATGTTTTTCGGATACAACCAAAAGGTTGCTAAAACTACCTGTCATTTCCCCGTCCAACCGCCCTGACGTATAAGTAGAATGATGGAACCATTGTCACACTATCACTTTGAGATATACGGTTGTAAACCTATACCAATCAACCTATACCAAACGACCTATATCAATAACTTGACGCATGCATCAACCATGCATCAACCTGTACCTCAACCTGTACCATAAACAAGTGGATCAACCATGCACCAACTTGTACCAGCAAACCTGTAATCAACTTGTACCATAAACAAGTGCATCAACCATGCAACAACTTGTACCTCAACTTGTACCATGAACAAGTGCATCAACCATGCACCAAACCTGTAAAAATAACATGTCACAACAACTTTTCAAAACAACTTATCACAACAACATGTCTCATGAATCTTATCAACCAAATTAGATCCACTCACCAATATTGATCACCAAGACAACTCTCAAATTTGTGGATCAACCAAGCATAACAAGACAACTCATAATCATCACCAAGATCAATATGTGCTTCTAATAATATACCAATACAAGTATGCTACATCACCCATAAACCATGTGTCAAAAATATTACTAACAAGTACCTCCAACCATGTACCAAGTATGTACCAATCATGTATCAACTACTCATCAACTACGACTCATAAATATTTACCAACATCATCAACTATAGACCTCATGTATGTGCCAACTCATCAATTACTTGTCTCAACCATGTACCCAACATGTACCTTAACCAAAATTCCTCATCAATTTAGTCATACAAATATGATTTGTAAATTTGTAATAGACCTGGTGTATATGATCACATACTTGCAAACCTTCCTTAACTTTAACAACAAGAGACTAGCATGCTCATCAAACTTTTCTTTAGTCTCACATGACTAGTTTTGGATTAGTCAAAAACCCTAACTTGAAATAATCATAACTATGTACCTATAATGAATAAATATCTGAAATTGATATACAATTTTCTTTAATGTGTTTTATGCAATTCCTCCAAGTGTCACTACTTGAAACCTCTCAGAAAAGGCATTATAACAAAAATTGCATACCTTGTTGAATTACGATTTATTCTAGAGAGCGACCTTGTAGAGCGTGTTGCACATGTAATATTTGTTGAATAGATATGAAAATGTTACACAAAATACTAAATATTGTACTCTAACCAACACATTTGGTCTTACTAAATTTGGATCTTTTATGAAGAAGTTATGACGTTGTTTCCAAAAACACATGTTTTAGACTAGTTTAAGGACTAGCCACAAACCCTATTTTCCACGTAGTGTAAATCCAAAAACACAACAACCCACAAGATAATTTTTTTATCATAGATACTTGGATATGTTTCCTCAATTTATTAGAAATTTCATGGTCTGAATCATTCTAGAAAACAATTTATTGCGAAAATGGGGAGATGACCTGTAAATAACATACCTTAGAAAGCATCATCAAAAGCATTTATCCTCCCTTGAATTCTGGCCTTCTTTTCTTCACCTTCCCTCTAAAATTAGGCTTAGATATCCCTTGGTTGCCTCAGTAACCTATATATTTTCAATATGCTCAAGTGTGATGTAAAATGAGAGAGCCTTGCCTCTTATTTATACTCTCCATCTTCTAGGTCACTTAACCCATTTATAGGTCACTTAAACTATTTTCTTCATTTTTAGGGTTAACCAGTTTCCATAATTAAAAAGTTCTCCATTACTTTATCATTTAAATATTCCTCCTTGACTTTGTCACCTCACTTTATCATTTAAATAATCTTCTTTGATTTTGTCACTTCACTTTATTATTTAAATAATCCTTCTTGACTTTGTCACTTTACTTTTTCATTTAAATAATAATTTCTTCTTTGCAATCTCTTTGACTTATTTGACCTTTTGGGGCTTCAAGCCAACATATGAGGGCCCTACAACTTTGTAAGTCCATAACTATCAAACCGTGAGGATTTATGTGACGTTACACATACCACCAGAAGTGGCATGACATGTAATATCCATATAGAATAGTCTTACCTACAAATATATAAAAACTCATATCATTATCCATCAAACAAACTTGGGTCCATTACCCAAACCTGCGTTCTCCAACTTCTCATGGTCATAACTCTCTAACCGTGAGGAGTTATGTGATGTTTTACATATCACCAGAAATGGAATGACATGTACTATCCATCTAGAATTGTCTTACCTTAAAATATATTAAAACACATACCATTATACAAGAAACAACCTTGGGTCTATTACCCAAACCTTTGTGCTACCAGAATTCGCTACCACACTTTCTACAAGAGTTAACATAAATCAATAAGGGTTGACATCAATATACAATATCACTCTCCAATGGTTGACATCAATGAAAACCAACAATCCATACCAACTATAGCCAATTGTATAAAAATCATCTAGTATTTGGACATTTATGTGAGGTATAAGGAGGTTTCCCCCTCGAAGAGGCTTATTACCTGAAATTATCTCTTTTCCAAGGCGTTGAGTACTTATTCTGAGGTTTTTCTATGCTATATTGATATTTGGTTCTTAACAATTCCATAGATTGTTTTGCATTCATACCACTGTGATCGATCTACATTGATGATCCATATTTATTTTCGAACGAAATGAAAGCAGAGAAATTACAATGAAACACTAATGAAAATTACCAGAAATAGAGAAATACAACAATACTTGATTTATATTAATGATAGAATCATAAAGATATTGTAAAAATACATAGTGCAAGACTCGGTAGAATGGTGACATCTTTATCTTTGAGAAGAGATGTGACAAATATTCTCATTCCCAAGAAGATGATTACAATGAGGCTTTGAAGGCCTTTTTATGATAAACAAGAATGCCAAAACCCTAGAAATCAAGAAACCTAACCTTGGGAGATGAAACGCCAAAAGTCGTGTGGGCCCCGTTTGGGTAAGTTAGTACACTAACTTCGTGGGGTCATAATGTTTTCATAAAATATTTGTTTTAGGTGCGTGATAGCCCATTGGAAAGGTATTTTCGAGAACTACGCATTACACCTTCAAACTCTTACTTCGCCTCTAGTCTAACTATGGTGAGCCAAAAAAACATTGTTTATGGCCCCAAAACAACTCTGGAAGTACATCAAGATGTTCTGACATGAAAACATACCAAAATAATATAGTTGGATTAAGTGGGAGGCCACTAGTATCCACCTGGAATATGTGTAGAGATTCAGATAGCCCCAGAAGCATATAACCCGCAATTACAAATAAGTACATAAGAACGTGATGTACTAAAAAATAGCAAGAGGAGCTAGTTGGAGTAGCTGGGTGGCCACCAATATCCACCTGGATCAATCCTCCCTCCTTAGGAAGCAATGGTCTCCATTGGCTTGATTTCCCAGGGAATAGGGGAAAGCATTTTCTGAATCTAAAGCTTGGTGAGCTATGTGCCTTTTTGGAGAAGTTGTGTTTCTTGGCTTGTGGAAGACTGTGAGAAACTTGTTGCTAAAGGGGTTGAATCTGTTCCACCAACCTATTGTTTCTAGGTTGGATGGGGCATTGTGTAGGAAAAATTGTAGATGAAGAAGCAATATCTTTTGTCTCTTTGAAAAATTGTTTTTGCTAGATAGAAGGTGTTGAAGCTATAGTGGTTGTAATGGTAATCTATACATCCTTTGAATAGACTGTGAAGAGGATGAATTTTGAAGTATGAGAGATTACCTTGTGGTTTTTTTTTCGTGGAGTAGTAGTCGAAACTACCTCTGGTATCCTATAGAGATGACCTCCCAAACTAATAATGACATTAAGGGGTCTAGAATCAGAGACAACATGACATTTCCACATATATGGTTGGCCCAAAACAACATCAAAGACATAAAGAGGGAAAATATCACACACTACCTCTTCCTTAAAGGGATGGATTCCATAGGATAGGCGACAATGCTAGCTAAGGCGAATATATCATCCCTGGTGAAGCCCCTGATGTTGTATGGATGCAAGTGTGGTGTTGTTGACAACCCCAATTTTTTAATGACCTTAGTTGATATGAGGTTCTTTTGGTTGTCATTATCAATAATGATATGCAATGGGGTCTCCTTCACCCACATCTGTGAATGGAAGAGGTGCTCCCCCTCTTCAGAATATATTGGTTATTCTAGTTGAATTGTTGTGGTTGCGACAGTAGAAATGGGGTCTGCGTCGATGATCTGTCTATTTTCAATATTTTATGGATCGGATTATGAATCCGAGTTCGGCTCCATGTATTTTATCTCAACCACCAATGAGTATTTCGAGGGAAATTCATCATTTTTGTGCCAAGGAATTTTGTGGAACTCACACCACTTCCCAGTGTCACTATTCATCTTTACTTTTCCATTTGTGTCCCGTGTCTTGGAATGGATGTCTAGAGGTTGTTGGTTAGGGCCATATTTACCATGCTTTGGTTGATGTGGATTTCCAGACCTGAATTCCCATTTGTTCTGGTGCCTAAATTTGTACTCAATTTTGATAGCATATTGATAGGCATCTCCCAATGATGAGATGTTTAGGAAATCCATTTCAGCTTGGATGTACCTATGCATATCCCCACGGTATTTAAGAAACAGATGTCGCTCAGAGTCTTTGATACCCAACTTGGTGCACAAGGTATGGAAAGTATTTGTGAACTCCTACATTGTTTGGCTCTTCTCTTGCCGCAATGTGGTCCATCGCATGTATTAGTCTTCATAGTTATCAACATGATAGTACTATTCTTTGACCGCATCCACACAAAAATCCCAAGTGGGCTGGACCCCATATATTGCATATTCCTCTATGGAAATTTTCTACCAGTAAGTTTCCCACCAATGTTTGACATGGGGGAGAGCCTTGAGGAGTGAGAAGGTGATATTTTCCCTGTCGAAAAAATTTTGAATAGAGAAATAACCATCTAATAGACTTAACCATTTTTCTAGGGAATCTACATCTATATGACCTTCAAATATGGGAATATCAAAATTAACTTGTACCTTGAAGGGAGAGGTTCTTCCAAAATGACTGCTTGATGAAGATGCACCTATTGCTATCAGTAGGAATTGAAGAATGTGTGAAAAAATATCCATCATTTTGTCCCTCTGTCGTGCGAGATATTTCTCAAGAAACAGGTTCATAGAATATTCTACTCCATCAAATTTATTTTCTACCACCATCAAGGGTTTATTTGGTATGTGAGAGTGATTTTTATCAAGAGACACAAACTCGAGACCCAACTGGCTATACTTAGACCTCGTCGAGGGACACGTGCTGAAAATAAATCAGGAGCAGCCTTCTCTGATACCACTGATCCAGATTTATTTTTGGAATGAAATGAAAGTAGAGAAATTACAATGACAAACTCATTAAAATTGCCAAAAACAGAGAAATACAACAATACTTGATTTCTATTAATGAAAGAATTGTAGAGAGACTGTAAAATATAAAGTGAAAGACTCACTAGAATGGTGGAAGCATTATCTCTGAGAAGAGATGTGATGACTACCCTCATTTGCAAGAAGATGATTACAATGAGGCTTTGAAAGCATTTTTATGATAAACGGGAATTCAAAAACTCTAGACATCCAAAAACCTAACCCTAGGAGATGAAACACCAAAATTCATGTGGGCCCCGTTTGGGTAAGTTAGTACATTAAATTCTCGGGGTCGTAACTTATTCATACGATCTTCCTTTTAGGTGAGTGATATCCCATCTAAAAGGTATTTCCGAGAACTATGCATTACACTGTCAAAATATGACTCCATCTATAATTTGACTGTGGAGAGGAAAAAAAAACTACTTAGGGCCCCAAAACGGTCATGGAAGTACAACAAGATGTGTTGACATGAAAACATATAAAATAAGCCAGTTGGATTAGGTGGGAGGCCACCAATATCCACTTAGAATATCTATAGGGATTCATATATCCCTAGAAGTGTAGAAACCACAATTACAAAGAAGTACAAAAGAACATGTTGTACTAAAAACTGACAAGAGGAGCCAATTGGAGTAGGTGGGTGGAAACCAATATCCACCTAGAGTAATCAAACATCTCCCAAAAATATCTATGTACACAACCTTTCTTGTGTGATTGGTATTCACGGGTTCTTTTTCCCTCTCCCATTATTGAATAACACCATTCAACAATGGATTTTGCATTTCGAATGAGGGAATTAATTGTGAACTTTATTTCTTTCCTACCCAATGCTCTTTTTATGCATGAACCTGCTCCATAATGTTCCCCTTTATCGTTCTCGAACTCAAAATAGTTCCAAATGTGTGGAATATTTATTTCTTTGTGCAACATACACAACGATTGAAATACACGAGCATTTTTTAACTCGTCGGTGCAACTGTCTAACCAAATC
>JZKD02S1538092.1:83832-101726 GCA_000966675.3 Picea glauca | reverse complement strand
GGGTATATGTAGGAGAGGGAGGAAATGATTTTTAGGAGACTCCACGTGTTCCTAGAGCACATGCACACACCTAGAGAATGTATTCACTCTAGAAACACATGCATGCTCTTAGAGAACGTGCACACTCTTAGACAGCCTCGATGCTTGTCTCAATTCAAGTTTTTTAAGAGGGATTGAAAAGGTGTGTGTTGACTTGGCTGGCTCGAATTTAGGTTTGGGTTGGCAATTATAGTGGTTCGGTCTGCAAATTCATAAAAACCTCCATTTTTGTGAATACCCCTCTATATCTATGTATTTGACGTTATTTTTTCATAGGATAAACAATTCAGTTGTTGATGAAATATTAATACATAGATCGATTCATCTATGGATATTTCAAATATATAATTAATTTTTTTTTATTATTGTTTACTATTTTTAATATATTTTTGTCTTAACATATATCAAAATCCTAGAATACATACCTCTCTAATTTCTACTATAATTTTTTCTCGGCTTAACCATTTCTCAAATGAGTTATATGCAACACTAGAGGAGATCAATACCTACGAACTAAAGAAAAAATTTGGGTTTCTCATATTAAGACCCTTTTATCCTACACGAACAAAATACATTGTAATTTCAAGCATATGTTAACTTTGATAATTTAGAAAAAACATGAAATTAATATCAAAAAATTCCAAAACATACACGACACAAGAAAAACAGGTTCTCTACAAAGAAAACAAGTTTTTGGAATGAAATTCCATCATTAAGACACTCAAAACCAACGGGTTCTCTACAAGTATACAAGTTTTAGAATGAAATTCCATCATTGAGACACTTAACACCTACATGGACGAAAACATATACCTGATATTTTGTTGGAAAATAAGATTCCATTGTTAGAAAAAATAAATTTGACCAAGTTATTCACAATGTATATGAATACAAGTTTTATATTCATAAATATAATTTAATTTCCTACGTTTCATGTTTTTACACCATATTCAAATTCATTGTAAAATTACCTTGAATAATCCCTCCAAGTTAACATATTGTTGTTTTTCCAGGTTTGCATTGAGAGACCATCGTTAGCTTGCACTAACCCTAGAGTTTTTCTCATGTTAACGAAACAGACTGGAATGATAAATTGAGTATTAGGTGTGGAAAAAGGTTAATCATGTAACTCTTTATTCGATGAATGAATAATACAACAAAGGAGTGGGAGCCATTCAATCATTACTGGTTTTGTTGGCTAAGGGATTGTAGGGTAAATCTCTATATGATGTGTATGATTGTCATTGTTTACTTTCTATTTAATGATTCCTTCTCTCTCATGTTTGGTTAAAATTCCCGTACATTTGGTACGAGAGAAAGATTGAGCCGATTTTGTGTAATATCCCTAATAAATTACTTAGTATTTTAAATAATTTCCTTAAGTGGAAAAATCAAATTTGTGATTAGTGAGAAAACTTACTATTAAATTAGTATTGTTATTTTTGCAACATAGTGACTTGCCAAATGTCCTTAATTATTGGATAGATGTAAGAGACAATCTTTTTATTTAATTAATAAAGGAGACAAAAGGAACAACCAAGTTAAAAAAAAAGATGGTCATGAATCCATGAGTGTGGAACATGTTGAAGCTATCCCTTGACATGAAAGGACATGTGTCAAAAGTCAATTTTGGTGATTGACACACCTTGGAAATCAGGGATTTCCGAAGATGTGAATTTCCCAAGGAGGGAAAGAGATTTACGAAACTAAGACCTAGGCAAGAATATATATATACACATGTGTTATAGAAAGATTTGCCTCACCCTATGCAAACCACATTTAGATTTGACTCTTGGTTGTTGAGGACAAGTTGCAGGTGTATTTCTTTGGGTCAAGTGCTCAACGATGGAATTCGTCTTGAGGTAGGCCTTTTTTCTTTTCTTGCTAACGTATCTGTTTATATAACATACCTGAGATTAGAGTTGATTTCTACAGTCATTTATGTTTGTTGTGGTTTACCCCTAGCCATAGAGATATTTTCCTCGTAACAACATGTGTGGGAGGCAAGACATTGTTTAGCATGTGGGGAAGAAAGAGACTAACTACGATAAAGAACAAAAGAGTTGTTGTTGGAATAAGAGAGTTACCAAGGAAGTTGTTGTGTGATAAATGTGGTGTTAGGAAACTGTTGAAGACACAATGACTGTTGGAATAGGAGGCTCATTCTCCCTTATGGATTCATGACCAAGATTGGGAGTGATTAGATAAAGTGATTTGATCAATCCATTCTAAGACTAGGTGAAACTTTGTTGTTCATTCTATTTTAGAAGTTTTTATTTTAAATAAAATAATTTTATTTTGTAATGTTATAAGTGAAATTGTGAAGTGTTATATGGTATTGATAACCAACATAATTATTATAGTGTTTTCTTTAAAAACAATCTACACTCGAGAATACCAAACGAACGTGCTTATGATGTTGAGTAGATAATATATATAGATGTGATATATATTAGGATAAAAAACATTCCAACCATATATAGAATCCATGAAATAATGCACAATGTTATTTACAAAATTTTTATTGAACTATCTTATGTTGTTGTAATCATATTCAAATACTCGAAAGGAAGAAAAACAATAAAAAATAATCATCATTACAACTATTTCCTTTATGAATCCGTAGTCAACACATATAGTGATAAGAAATATATATAGTTTTTTTTTTTATATCAAATATGTGTATAGGTTAAAACTGAATAAGTGAAGATAAAGTAAAATGAAAAGCATCATTGTCCTCCAAATCTTGAACTAAGAAAGGAACCCAAGTACCTTTCCTATCCTCTTTCTTCATGAGCCCACGTGTAATGATTTGTAAAAAAAATTGGTACAAATGAATTAGTCTCATATTTGACCAATTTAAATATTTATGAAAAAAAATTTAAGAGAAAGAGAATAGTAGTTAGACATGTCAAGTAAAATGTTTGTTGTTGTATACGAATTTTCGCTATTGGAATTGCCATCTTGAGTAATGGGTTGAAAAGATTGAGCGCAATCTGATGGGTTCCTCGCATAAAAGGGAGAGACCCATCATTAGTTCTATGTATCGATAAAATAAGTTCTTGTAAGAGAAAATTAAATCACAAGAAGATAAGGACTATATTCAAATTCTATGCGGAATTAAAATTATACATTATGAAGGAAAGTGTTCCTATTTAAACCGATACCCATAATAATAGTCTGCTATATGAAAAGGGATTCAATAGGATATTTTTAATATCTTGTGTGGAAATATATATTTTGTACAAGAAATGAACACATGTAATAAGGAAGTCGAACTATATGTACAAATTATATTTTATATTATTAGCCAAAGGTTCTTCCAGTTTTTGGGTAGGAAATATAGAGTCTACGACTTTGTAAGATTTCGCATAGGCATAAGATATGAAAGGGAAACTATAAATCATTATGCATACATACACTTGTATTCTAGATGGAAAACTCGAGATATAGACTCTAACTTAAGAGTCGAGTTCCTCTTAAAACAATGGCTTATACCAAATAGTAAATATGGCATTTAAATACTTGGTAATACGAAGGTAAATAAATTCTTCAAGTTAAAAAAAATAATCCCTGTGTAACGAACGACCAAAATTTTCATCTTGACATTATTTCCCAATAAAATATTTGAGGAATCAGTACAATAATGGTGAATAGATCGACGTAAATTCAAACTCTAAGTAATCGATGCATAAAAACGGTAATGCTATAATTTATATATATACTGAAGTTGATTCGAGTTACTACAATTACGCTCTAATGATAGGAACAAAGAGTTAACACAAAGGTATCATACAGATGCCAAAGTATAGTATTAGTCAATGAATTAATAGACTTAGGTCATCCGGGAAGTGCGGGATATGGACAAGGGGGTATCTAAAAAAAATTGATTTTTATGGCAATCTCACCTAAATACATATGAACAGTGATAAGTATTGATGCAATCAAAAATTAAAAATTAAAAATTAAAATAGAATACTAGGTAATCTTTTACCGGAACTTTACCTTGGGGTGAATATAAGGTATACTTGTACTTTATATAGTCATGGATAATATTTATATCTTATAACGAAGTTGTTATTAAGATTCAATGTAAAGAACAGTTTTGTTTTAAAGAAAAAAGAAATTGTATAATGAAATTTGAGTATGTTACATATGGCAAGGTGACGGTACTATACCTTTATGGGTGCCACAAGAAGCTCCAAAATGGAAATGATGATTTAATTTCTATATAACTAACAAGAATAAAAACTTTTATTTTTTAAAGTTACAAGAGATTATTCAACTTATACAAACATATTTATCCAGAATGGAGATGAGAATAATCACGAAGGAAACAATAACCAACAGAATTCAAGGAATCTTGCACAAAAAAGTGAAAGTAGTTCAACCATGCAAGTTCTGGAAAATATGAGAAATCTCATTATGGAACTTCAGACTTTTAAAGTTTAAAATGAAAAAATTAAGAGAACGCACGAAGAGAAATACAAACTGAATTAAATATTGTTGAGAAGTATCACCGAGAAGAGAAAATAAAAGAAAAATGATGTGAACAAAGAGACCAAGAAACAATCATCTAAAAAATCAAGCGTGTAATCTAAATCAGACAATCGATCGTCAACTAATACTCAATAGGTTGTAGAACAAACACATTTTGCTAAGAAACTAAAATAGTTAGATCATTTAGAAGGTGAGTTCAAGAATACAAAACCCTCAACTTTTGATGGGGAATCAAAAATAGGTTAAGAAGCAGAAGCTTGGCTATTGGCTATTAGATATCAAGAAATGCTTTCATATTTACAATTAATCTAGTAATATGAAGCTTATAATGGCCTTCTATAATTTAAATGGAAAAGAGAGTATCTGGTGGCAAGACTTGAAACTAGCGAAAGGGTTGAAAGAGAAAATAATGGAGTGGTTAGATTTCAAGAAGTATTTGAAGAAAAAGTACCGATATGAAACTTATTATGAGAGAAAGACTAAGAAATTCTACGAATTACAACTAGGACATATGTCCATGGAAGATCTAATCAATAATTTTTTAGATCTAATATGATTTGTAGCTTATATTAAGGAAGATAAAATGAAGATTCAGAGATTTTTAAGATCACTACCATAGTATTATAAGGAAATAATTGAATTTGACAATCCTAAAACAATGAATGAAGATATTAGGAAAGAAATAATGTGTTATGCTCAATATAAATAGAGATATGAAACACCTAAGGCATGGAAAGATAGGAAACAAGATAAACTAAATCAGTGGAAAAAAAGTTTTAAACCAAATCCTTACCATAACATGTCAAGGGAATTTCAAAACAATGATTTTTTAGTTAACACACAAGAAGCTCAAGGAGGGAATAAACTAGTTAATTTGGGATTCAAAAAGACATTAGATTGTCCCATAGAACCACTAAAATGTTGGGAACATGGAGAACCTCATTTATGAATAAATTGTCCATGCTTGAACCCAACAAATAAAACTTCAATTCACAATCTATAGGAAGCTACAAGAGTTGGAGATACTGGAAAAAGTATAGAAAAAATAATTGTTGCTCTAGAAGGAAGGTAGGTTGATCATCGGTCTATAGTGGTGGATATTGAAGGTAAGTTACAAGATAAAACAATTTCCATACTAATAGATCCAAGGGAAAGTATGAGCTACATAAATCCTTCTTTGGTAGAGAATCGTAAGCTAAAAAAGTTGAAACACTCTAAGTCCTCGTTGGTATAGTTAGCCATTGGTACTAAAAGAAAAGTAATAGAGTATGTTTCCAAGTGTAATATAGAAATAAATGATCAAAGTAATGAGGTTAAATTAAATGTATTACCCCTAGGATATTATGATATTCTTATTGGAATGGATTGGCTCGAATCTCACAAGGTTCTATTAAAGAGTTATGTGAATTCATTTTTGTACAAAGATGAAAGTGGAATAAACAAAATGGTTCAAGGATTAAGAAAACCAGTTTCAGTAAGATGGATATCAACTATGCAACTTAAAAAGTGTATAAGGAAGGGGTGTCAAATATATGTGATTCAAGTAATGAATATACAAGATGATAAGAACAAACCAAAATTAGAAGATTATGTTGTTTTACAAGAGTTTAAGGATGTTTTTGCTGAGGAAATACTAGAATTACCTCCAAGGAGAGAGTTAGACTTCTCTATCGATTTATTACCAGGATCCGCCCCAATGTCAAAAGAAACTTACAGGATGAGTATTCACGATTTAACAGTATTAAATATACATATACATGAATTATTGGATAATAGATATATCAGATGAAGTGTTTCTCCATGGGGAGCCCCTGTTTTGTTTTAAAAAAATAAAGATGGGACATTGAGGTGATGTATTGATTATCAATAGTTAAATAAAATGACAATCAAGAATAAATATACTCTACCAAGAATTAATGATCTATTTGGTCTAGTGGGAGGAGCGAAAATATTGTCTAAATTGAATTTAATATCATGTTATCATGAGATCAAAATTAAGGATGAATACATTAATAAAACAAATTTTAGAACACAACATGGACATTATGAGTTTGTAGTGATTCAATTTGGACTTACAAACACACCAAAAACATTTATGTTCTTAATTAACATCATATTTAGTGAGTACCTAGACAAGTTTGTTCTAATTTTTATTCATGATATTCTAATTTATTCAAAAACTCAAGAGGAACATGAAGAACACCTAAAAATAGTGTTACAAACATTATGACAACATAAATTGTATGCCAAATTTAATAAGTGTGATTTCTACCAAAAAACGATACAATACTTGGGGCATGCTATTTCTGAGGATGGGATAACAGTAGATCCATAAAATAAAGGAAATTGTAGAATGGACTATACCGACGAATATTGTAGAAATATGGTATTTTATGGGCATAATTGGTTATTACATATGTTTTATTGAAAAAAAATCCAAGATCTTTTTTCCTATTACGTCCTTAAAGAAAAATGGGATAAAATATATTTGGTCACATGAATGTCAAAAAAGTTTTAATAAGTTAAATAAGTTAAAGGAATGGTTAACTGCTACAACAATTCTTAAGGTTATGGACCCTTACAAGGATTTTACTATTTGCATTGATGCTAACAAAGAAGGGTTAGTAGGATGAACATAATTTTGTGACACATGACGTATAGTTAGCATTTTTTATTCATGCATTAAAACTGTGGCATCATTATTTAATTGGAAGATTTTTTTTTTATTTTACTAGATAATAACGATGTAAAGTATTCATTAAATCATCAAGGATTTAACACACTTCAAGCAATGTGGCTTGCATTCTTAAGCGAGTTTGATTTTGAAATAAAACATATAAAAGGGAAGGAAAATAAAGTTGTGGACACACCTAGTATAACAAGGAGTGTTATTTATGAGATAGTAATTAGAAAATTTGGCGGAATTTCTAGGTTTAGAAACATTATTTATGTACCTAATTCTAGTGATTTAAAACGATTGATCCTTAATGAAATCTATAAAAATCCTTATTCATTCCATCCTGGATATCAGAAAATGATTACAACGCCAATAAAACAATTTTATTGGCCTAATATGAAATCAGATACTACTGACTATTTGCCTGAGTGTTTAGAATGTCAACGGGTAAGAGAAAAACATCAAAATCCAGTTGGTTTGTTACAACCTTTTCCTATACCTGAATGGAAATGGGAGGTAATCTCAATGGATTTTATTACAGGCTTTCCAAAAGAAAAAAGAAATAACGATTCAATGATGGTAGTAGTTGAGAAGTTAAGTAAATATGCTCATTTTATAATGGTGAAATCCACTTACAAGGTTGTTCATATTGCAAAAACATTTATGAAAGAATTTTTTAAATTACATGGAGTACCAAAAAAAGTGATTTTTGACAAGGGTGTTAAGTTTAGTCCAAGTTTTTGGAAGGCCTTGTTTGTAGGTTTAAAAACTCAATTAAAATTTAGTACCAGTTACCACCCTCAAACAAATGGGAAAACTGAACATACTAATCAAATTATCAAAGACATGCTACAAATGTACGTGATGGAAAAACCAACAAAATGGGAGGAGTGCATACATATGGTATAATTTGTGTATAATAACGGTTACTAGGCCTCATCCAAAATGAGTCAATTTGAAACTCTTTACGAAAGCAAATGCACAAAGCCTATTAGCTCGAACAATCTGATTGATAGAATCATGGTTGGACTAGATACGTTACAAGAATTGGAGCAGATTGTTAAAAAGGCTCGACATAACTTAAATGTCGCACATGATCGACAAAAAAGTTAAGAAATATGAACAGAGTGCATAAATAATTTAATGTGAGAGATCATGCTTATTTGAAGGATAAGGTGAAAAAGAGTTCATTGAAACTAGAAAGATGTACAAAAGTAGCATGATGTTTTTTTGGACCTTTCGAACTACTAGCTTGAGTTGGTCTAGTGGTGTATCAGCTAGCACTTCCGACAAATTTAAAAGTTCATAATGTTTTCATATATCATTATTAAAGAAGTATATTCATGATCCTGCTCATGTAATTGATTGGAATTTAATGTAGGGGGAAAAAGAATTCCTTGTGGAACCTTTGCACATTCTGGACAAGAAAGAAACAATATTGCGGAAGCAAATCATCGCACAAGTAAAAGTCTAATGGAAGAACTTCAGTCCTGAAGAATCTACTTGGGAGTTGGAGGATGTCATGAGAAAGACATATCCAACTCTATTCCAGGGATGACCAGAATGAATACTAACACCGAGGATGTTGTTAAAATTAAAGGGGAAGAGTATGTAATATCCCTAATAAATTACTTTGTATTTTAAATAATTCCCTTAAGTGAAAATTCATTTTTTTTTTTTTTTGTAAGTAAGTAATTTTATTTATAGAGGCCTTCCATACAAAAAACTAAAATTCACCCGGTTGTAATAATTGAACTGCTCTGAAAGGAGAAACCAGTTCAGTGAACCGGGTAGCTCTGGCACCAAAGTTCCTATCAGTCTTAGAGTAAACAGACAACTTACCTACTAGAGTAAAATCTAAAAAGGAGAAACAACCCCCTATAGGGATCAGACAAGTGGAGTGTAATCTGGCACATACTCGGGAAGAAGGCCTGGCCATGACTCCTCGACTACAGGTGTCCCGCTAGTTTCCCATTGCATGGCATTGCACGCGTCCTCGTCAACAGCCGTCTCCTTGTCCTCCTTGGTCTCCTGCCGAACCATTCCTTTCCCAGCAGTGACAATGCTCGATAGTGGTTGCTCCTGCCCTTCTGTAGCAGTGTAATCATGCTTGGACTCTTGCCGACCCGGTTCCTCATGCCTGCCACTCTCGTGCTCGCTTGCAGTCGAAAGTGCTTCGTCTGACGCTACGGGAGGAGCTTCATGGTAGGTAGAAAGAAGCTGAAGGAGGATTGTCAGTTGCCTGTCCATCTACTGCACTCGAAACTGAAGGTCCTCCACTCCTTGACGGAGTTCGAAGACCAGGTCATGCAAGATGGTGAGGTTTTCGCACGACGGGTTGAAGGACGACGACTCCTCTTTGTGCACTGGTCGTCCATGGCCCAGCGTCCCTGTGGGTGATTTTACTGAGGCCAAACCCGACACCGGAGGAGGGGAGGAGTATCTGGAGGTGGAGGGGGCGAGAAGGCGACACCATGCGGGGTTCAGGCTGGTGTCGATGATGGCCAGGCAGTCGAAGGTCGGAATGTGCTTGGCGGGGGGAGTGTGGGTAGTTGGCACAGGTGGTCGGAACAACGAAGAAGAAGTTGGAGGTGAGCCAGGGGGTGAAATTGAAGCGCGAGGCCGCTGAGGGTGCCAAGGAGAACCCCTGCGAGGCCGAAGCCGTTACCATGGCATGGTGAAGCCAGGTGGGTGTATGAGGTCTGCGGAACCAAGGTTGAGGGCGAGGAGCGGCCGAAAGGGTAAGAGCACCATGAATGAACCAGTCGCACCAGACCCGAGCTGCAGGGCGATATCATAAACAACCCGCGTCATTGCACTTGGTGATAAGGCAGTCGAGGGAGCCCGATTGAATGCCCCTCCCATCGACGTAACACCAATTTAATGCATGGGAGCATCGACAGCAGTGGGCACGAGCCGGGCACATGGCTCCGTGCACTGCTGGCTGCCCCTTGTCACCTCTGTGTGCCAGATGGCTCGCCCTGTCACCCCATCTGGGTGGAAAAATTCAAATTTTTGATTAGTGAGAAAACTGACTATTATTAGAATTGTTGTTTTTGAAAGATATTGACTTTCCAAATTTCCTTAATTTTTGGACAAATGTAAGAGACAATCTTTTTATTTAATAAATAAAGCAGATACAAGGAGAAACCAAATTAAAAAAAGATGGTCATGAATCCATAAGTGGGGAACATGTTGAAGCTAACGCTAGGCATGAAAGGAGGTAAATAGCTTTAGGAAACTAAGCCCTAGGAAATACAAAATATATACGCATTTGTGGGATGAAGGATGTCGTTTAGCATGTGAGGAAGAAAGAGACTTATTGTGGTAATGAAGACAAGTTGTGTGAAGACTCTCGTGTTAGGAAACTGTTGAAGACACAAGAAATGCTAGAACACAAGGATCATTCTCCCTTATGGATTCATGAACAGGATTGGGGGTGATTGGATCAAGTGATTTGGATGATCAAATCTACAGCTCGGTGGAACTTTGTAGTTCCTTCTATTTTCTAATTTTTTATTTTAAATTAAATCGTTTTATTTTATAATATTATTAGTGAAATTGTAAGTGTTATATAGTATTTTCTTTAAAAGGAAATCTAAAATGGAAAATATTGAGCGAAAGTTCTTATGATGTTGAGTAGATAATATATATAGATCTGATATATATTAGGATCAAAAAATTCCCAACCATATATAGAATCCAAAGAATGCACAATGTTATTTACAAACTTTTTATTGAACTATCTTATGTTGCTATAATCCGATTTAGATACTCGAAAGGAATAGAAACAACAACAAAAAAATATTCATTATTACAACCATTGGATTTGTGAATCCAAAGTCCACACATACAGTGATAAGAATATATAAATAGATTTGTTTTATATCAAATATATATATATATATAGTTTACAACTGAATAAGTGAAGATAAAGTAAAATGAAAATCATCATTATCCTCCTCCAAATATTGAACTAAGAAAGGAACCGAAGTACCTTTCCTATCCTATTTCTTTGTGAGTCCACGTGTTATGATTTATAACCTGGAAAAAATTGGTACAAAGGAATTAGTCTCATATTTCACCAACTTAAATATTTATGAACAAAAATTTAAGAGAAAGCGAATAGTACTTAGACTTGTCAAGTAAAATAATTGTTGTTGTATACAAATTTCTACCATTGGAATTTCCATCTTGAATACCGGTTTGAAAAGATTGAGTTCAATCTAATGAGTTCCTCGCATAAAAGGGAGAGATCGATCATTATTTCTATGTATCCATAAAATAAGTTCTTGTAAGAGAAAATTAAATAACAAGAAGATAAGGACTATCTTCAAATTCTATGCGGAATTAAAATTATACATTATCAAGGAAAGTGTTCCTATTTAAAAAAATACCCATAATAATAGCCTAGTATATGAACATGGATTCATTAGGATTTATTTAATATCTCATGTGGAAATAGATATTTTGTACAGTAAATGAACACATATAATAAAGAAGTTGAACTATATGTAGTATATTTTATATTATTAACGAAACGTTCATCTAGTTTTTGGGTAGGAAATACAGAGTATACGAGTTTTTAAAATTTCGTAGAGGCATAAGATATGAAAGGGAAACAGTAAATCAAAATCCATGCATACACTTGTATTCTGCATTGAAACTTCAGATATAGAATCTAACTTAAGAGTCGAGTTCGCCTTAAAACAAGGGGTTTTACCAAACAATAAATCTTGCATTTAAGTGCTTTGTAATACAAAGGTGAATAAATTATTTTAGTTAAAAAAAAAAAAAAAAACCTTATGTTGAGGGTAAAACCCCCTAATTAGGTTCTAGTGACTAGGAAGAGCAATGACACCTTAAAAGACATAATTATTCCTATTCTACCCAGATCTAATAGAAATTAAGCAAATGGAAAATAATCATTTCATTTCAAGTAGATTCTTTACTCTTGTTGTTAGTTCCTGAATTGTGGACCTCCTCCTAGTGTTGGCATGAAGCTTCTTCAAAGAACAATATAGAGCATCATATGCATAATCAAAAATATCATTTAAAGGTCGAAACGTTCATCAAAGTAATTGGGTAAAATGGTGAAGATGGGTAACACTTTTATTTGTTTTATGAGATTTTTTATTTTATTTTAACAGGTTCTTAAAATCCCGGTAAACAAAACTATTTTATTTATTTATAATTTTACTTTACTCTAAAAAACAAAACTTGTGAAGAATTTTGTTAGCTCTCTATTGACTATTTTTCTATTTTTTTTTATTGAGATTTGATATATTAATTTGGCAATTGTTTGAGAATATGTTCCTTAAAAATGAAGGGAAAGATAATGAATTATTTCCCCCCAACAATGTATCCAATATTAAACTTTTGTTTTTGACAAATGAAATATACTACAATAACTACAGAGACTCTATCTTGTGATGACTATAGTTTTGAATCTAACGGATGAATATTATAATTTTTAGAATTTTTTTAAGTTGACCATGAAAAAGTTGCATATTTTAAACACTTGTTTTCCCCCACCATGTATCTATTTTAATTTTTACTTAAAAGTAAAATCTAAAAAATACCCTTTTCAAGAGAATAGTTTAAGCATTATGAATATTAATTTTCCATAATTTTCCACTGTGTATTTTTATTGGTATGTATTTTTCATTTCACAGAATCGTAATCTCACCTAAAAATATTATGCAGTGATTTTTTTATAAAATTAAATAAAATTAGATAAAAACAATGAAAATGAAAGCAAACAAATTAGATCCAATGAAAGTAGATTCAATTCAATTTTAAAAATGTTGGTATCAATTCTTAAACTAAATTATTCAAGTATTTGTAGGAGTATGCTAACTCAAAAGATCAATTAAGATGGAGAGAATTTTCAGTTTCCTGCAAACAATCCCATTTGCAGGTTTTTGGTCGAAATATTATTTTGGCCGAAACCTAGTTTTTAACGGAATCTATTAAAAATAAACCTTTCGACTGAAAAGGATTTCGGCCAAAATATGCTTATTATAGGAAAAAAGCTCATTCAAAAAATATTATACATGAATTTTGAGGGCACCGTCAAGGCATCATTCAATTTGACGTGCAAATTTTCAGCCGAAAAATGTTTCCCCTGAAAAAATTCCTAGCGACATTGTTTCGGCCGAAAAAATGCCGCTAGGAATTTTGGAGACCCGATTCTCACAAAAGTGTTAGCCATATTCATGATTTTATCCAATTTAAAGATATAAACATGAATACAAATAGATTGGGACATGAAAATGATCGTTTATTGAAAAAATATGGTATAATACAAGCTTTATCTTGCCGACATCGCTCCACGAATCAGGTATAGCTCCTCTAACATGACTCCAAGTGCTCCAATCCAAAAATGAGATCCTCACAAACAAAATTTTAATATAATAAAATGTATGGATTGCATAAGGAGGATGGATGGTAGGGAATGTTGAGGATGAAAACTCAGAGTAGGATGCAAAGGCATGGAATGAGAGAGGGATAAATTTTGGTAGAGTTCACTTGCCTCTTCTTTCATATATCCAAATGACCCCACTAGGGCCCTTTTTATATGGATAAATTATAGTTATTCGGTTGTAGGAAGGGATACGAGAGGTGAAATGGTTAGGAAACCCAAAATAGCCCACAAACTCCACCGGAAAGTGCAGAAGTTTTTTTTTTTTTTTGCAAATTTTTAGAGTACATGGGAGATGGTAGGAATTCATGGAGCATATGTACACGTGTTGCTAGTGTATCAAGGTGTGTGCACCATTAAAAACTATTTTTTTAAGAGGAACTTAAAAAAGCGTGATTGGAAGATGTATGCTTGAGTAGGCCAATACAAAAAATGCATAGTGGAGGAATTTGGGTCTATAACAGATGCCCCCTAATGTGTGAGGTGAGAAGAGAAACTTATGGATGAAATATATTATCACATAAATTTGTGATAAAAGTGGGAAGGTACCGAGTCTAGTAATCCTAGACAAGTGTCCATGAGCATGTCATCTGCAAAACAATAATAATCTTTGAGGCATGCATACCCATGCTAGGGAAAAACTAAGCATTGTTTCCAATCAAGTACACTGTAGATCCATGTCAAATATAGTAATCATGGATACATGAAAAATATGTATTCCCATAAGGATCATAGGTGCGAATAATACAAAATAGAGCTGCATGTAAAAATCATCAAAAGATATACAAATAAAATGTTATATGAATCTTCAGGAAGCATCAATGCCTGTAGTTGGTGATGATACCGTCATGGGTTGAGAAATATCTTCAAGATATTCAAAACTCAGGTAGGATTATAATAGGAGTGTATGGCTCACTACCTTGAAGTCTTCGACAAGTCGTCATGGCAATAATGGAGGAAACTTTAACAATAGGTACCAAAATTCATTGATTCTGAATGTGAACTTGACAGGACTCTTGAAATGGCCGACTCATTTAGTTCAAGATACTAATAGAAAAATGGTTGAATCAGGTTGGGAGACTTTCCCTTGGACAAGAGAATGACATATGAGGAGAATCAAGAAGAATGTTATTGACATAAGTCTGTGGCACATGAGGCACCACAAACTATCCATATGTTTGGAAGAGTAACCAAACAGAGGAGAACATAGCTCTATGTGACGAGAACAACTTCCTAAGGTCATACTAAATCCTAACCCTTGCAGAAAAAACTGAAGGATGTGCTCTCTCCAGGGGTGATGATATTTCTAGTAAAAGAGAATGTTTTTCCCATCCCCTCTTTTTGGAATATTTAATTTTTTTGTATTTTTCAAATATTTAATGAGCTTGAAAAAGAATAAAATAATTATATTGGTACAAAGGGGGAATCAGATTCACAAGAAATTAATCTATTCCACAGCACACGGAACATATTAATGCTGACTACAAGGATACATACGCAGGATAAGGACACTCGAGGTGAATCCTCCATGGGTAAGGGTGTCAAATCGCAAAGGAAAAATATGATAGAAGGCTTGCACATAAGGAATTCTTTAAAGGCTCATCAACAATGAGATGGAGCAGACATTAGGCAAAATATGCAAGAGTGCAATGCTGTTACGAGTTGGTACAAAACATAAAAAGATTCCTTTAATGTAAAATTTTTTGATCCCAAAGAAGGGAACCTTGATGATTTTTCATATTTAGAGAGACTATAAAAGCATAAAAGACAACTTGAGAGTGGCCTTTTTTGTGAATTTAGTTCCCCAAGACCGAAAGAAGGATAAAAAAATACTTGGTAAAACTCTTCCAAGAAGATGTATCTCCTGAGGCATACATTTTTACAAGGATAATGTATTGGATGAAAAAGGGGTAAAATCATGTCGAATATGTGTTCTTTCTGGACCATTTAACAAGTGTGAAAGGAACAAGGTCACTTGACAATATTTTCCTGTTTAGGGATTTTGAAAGGGGCTTAAACAAGACTACAACGGGTTCCTTTTTTCATAAATAATCCCCAAGGCTCGAAAAAAAGATAAACCAAAACCAATGAGAATGTCTCTTTTTCACAAATTTAGTCTTTTAGGCATGCAAAAGAGTTAAAATTGTGCATGAGAATACTCTGCTAGAGAATCGTATATCGTAAGGTATACCTTTGTTTGTTAATTATCCATCCAGACCAGAAAAGGGGTAAATTACCACCAGAAATATGTTCCTTCAAATTTCATTTTGACGAGCGTGAAGGGAAACATGATCACTCGACAATTTTTTAAATTTTAGAGAGTCTGAAAAGAGCTTAAAGAAGACTGCAGGGAGGATCATTTGTGTATGTAATCTAAGAAAGGTCAAAAAGGGTAAATAATCTCTCGCCAAATGTCATTTTCATGGTTTAAAATGATCTTGAAATAAGACAATCCATGCTCTAGGGGAGTCCCATGGTTTGAGGTCATAAATATCATTCGATAATAAAAACAAGGAAAAAAACCGAAGTCATGGTGGGACTAAAACGACTCCAAAGCCTATAGAAAATTCACAGAATGTATGCCAGAATGCAATACAAGGATCTACCGAGGGAATCCATGGAGATGAAGGCTCTAATACCTAATTAATACACTTACAAAGAATAATGGAAGGTTTTTTGTCACACTTCATTGGGATCGACCCTATGGCAAAGAGAAAATCGTGGATACAATGAAAAATGCAAGGTGGTGTAAACCTACCCTATATGCAAATGGAGAAAAAACAACTTTGTCACGGGATGATAAAAGTAGTACCCATCATCAAAAAATATTGAATCCAAAGTTTACAATACATTTAAATGACCAAAATATCACTAAGATGAATGAAAACATCCATTGAGATGACAATAGGGAAGATCGCAGGGTAAAACCAGGTTAAAAAAGGATGAAAAAGTCTATAAATAGAGGTGAAAGGGGTCATGTTCACCATTTCAGTTTTAAAATACCAAAAAATAGGAAAATCCCTCTTTATTCAAACAAACATTTAGAGAGAAATTGTGGATGAAAAAAACTCAAACTTGGAACAAGTAAGTTGTAATGATCCCAAGCCAAATTCTTTCTTGGAATCACTAACTAGTACTAATTTATTGAGTTATTAAGTGCATACAAGATTCATCAACACATGGAGATCAAAATATATACAATATGTAGAAGCACAAGCAAAGATCTGACCTTTTTATTACGAGCAATGTAAGATCAATACAATAGATGGCCGATCTGGAATAAACCTCAGATGGTCGTACAACCAATAGATATGAGTTGTTACAAAATTCTCACGACAATACAAAATAAGCCTCCAAAGGTTGCATATACAATGAATACTGAATCAAGCAGATCTAAGCCATACTAATGCTCAACCTATAAGCTGGAAAGTGCCATGTCCTACTAGAATGTTGAAGCCCTCAATAATTCTGCCCTGCTACCAAAAGTGTTCAATCATCCCGAGAAATATGCCAAATGATAGATCAGGAAACTGTAAGGACAACCCAGATGTCCAAATTCCCAAATCCACTCTCAAACCCCGTAGATATGAATTTCCCACTGAATGGGGTGCCCCACTAGATGACTAAAACCCTATCTGGTTCGGCCCTGATGAAGGATGCTCTGAAACTCTCCAAGAATATAGATCGGGCTATGAGAATCCCGTGGGAGAAGTTTTAGACTCAGATCTCAAGAAGATCTCTCTAGAACTGAGTTTTATTGATTCACAGGACGTCCCCTATGGCTCCAAGATGTCTCAATCTGTAGAAAAATATAGAATGATGATAACCCTCCAGAAAATCCCTCAAACTGATGGTCCTACCTCTGCAAACAAAACCCAACTGTCGGAATGGCCCCGGGCCCTCAGGATAAGATTGATCGAACCTCCCTCCAGATGATGGTGCGCCCTTGCTGGAAACACAAGAACAATACGACTTGCTACCTTTTGAAGTGCTAGATGGAGATGGTATGAGACTAGAATGGTGTGGAGGGGTCTTTCATCCCCGAGACCAAAATGCGGAACAAGGTGAGTCGATACTTCACCACTGAGTTTCTCACAAGGGTTTGTACAACAAAACCCCCAAACTGAATGCTCAAGAGTAATAGAAAATGATAATCCAAAACCAGAATGAGTAATAGGTGCACCCCAGCCTCTTACTTATACTTTTCCTTCTAATTCTCTGTTGAGTTAGGTTAACTCCCAGGGTTAATCTTCT